>MKGM01000435.1:0-16268 GCA_002018265.1 Ceratocystis harringtonii | reverse complement strand
CGTCACATCACCTTTCCTACATGTCCACCAAAGCACTGCTCTATGCAACTGTATATACATGGAACTAACGCCGCAACAAGGCACCTCAAAATCAGCTGCTAGATAGCTTGCCATGTAAGACCAACAATCCGATATCCTTTGTTTCTTTTGCACTGTCGATCCAGTAAGTCTTTGAAATGCTACGAACAGCAATGAGTCAGTCATAGCCACAGGAGCGGTACGGAATCAAGTTTTGAGATACAAAGACCTTTAGTCTAGTCTACCCCAGACCCTAGATATTGCCATTGTCGTGTTGACTGCAATGGCCCATCGATATGTAGCCTAGTTATCAACTAAGAGGGGCTTGACAGCGCTGCCATGACGATCCATCCCCTGGAGTCTTCTGGAGCCCCCAATGCTCAGTGCATCTTGCTTCGAAGCCTCAGCAACTTTGGTAAACGATTGTATAGTAAAAGAGTGAAATTTCATCTGTAGCAAGATAAAATGCCAATATCATATCATGTTAGTGTCTGGGTCCCCTGGCCTTTCTCTTCGCTTTTCACTTGTACTTCAATGCTTTTCTTTTTTCACTGTAAACCACAATATGCGTCCTACCCCCATGCTTACACTTACACAAACATCTGAGCAGCCAAGTAGAGGATAATCTGCTGAACTGCTAGTCTTCGGCCATCGAATTTAAGTATATTCCATAGACCCGTCCGGCGCCCAGCCCAACGCCTGCTCCACTTGTACACAACACCTCACACTGACAAAACTAGTCATTTTGAGACCTTTGCAAATAACTTCAAGAAAGCAAACCAACATGTATTTCGTTAAACAAAAGCAAAATAATGATAACTCGCACGAAAAGAAAACCAGTCAGCCAAAACCAACTGCCCAGACTCAAAAAAAGAAAGAAAAAAAACCACCATCAACCTCATGTCCCTCCCCAGAAATGCCCAAGTTTCTGAATCACCATTCTTACCATCATCACCAAATATACGCGCCGCGCCACAAACCCCCATAAGCTTTAAGCTGCCAGCATGTCGCATTACAGACTCCTTCAAGCGCCAGGCTAAATTGGATGGTCTACCATAGTTGGCTAGTTGGAAAAATGTGTAGCACACAGTTGCGCCGATTAGTGCCCATCACCCTAGTTCTGGTTTGGGTGTTGGCCTTTATCCCGATGGCTATAGCGACAGGTGCTCTGGTGACCAGCTTCATTCGCACCTTGACCCCGGTTCCCTCTCCGCGCAGGAGCAAAAATGCCCTCCAACCGCAGCTGACGGTAAGCATAACTGTGTGGAATCTCCCTCACACTTGGTGGGCCTGATTCGTAAGGAGCCAACATGATCGGGGGTATGATGGGAGCAGTTGATTAGTGGTTGTTATGGATACTAGACTGCTGCTGGCCCTGCTGCTGGCTCTGCTGCTGGCCTTGTTGATGATAATAATTCTGGTGGTGATGACCGCCAACAGAAGGTGCTGGCCTTGGAAGCTGCAAGGACTGAGGTATTGCAACTAAAAACTGCGAAAGCTGCTGCTGCTGGTAGCCATGCAATGACCGCCGATGATGTTGACGACTTGGATAGGATGGAACTGGACAGGAGGGCTGATGGGATGGAACTTATATGGGGACTTGGAAATTCGATTCTTATTATCGTTATTTGTGCCGGTTTCATCATCCTTATCGTTGTTGTCACTCGTACGAGGGGCCATCTTGAGGATCAGGTTGAAGTTGAAAAGAAATTCAGTAAAAATGGAACTGCAAAAAAACAACGAGGAAAAAGACAGGACTAAGAAGAATGGAGAATGCTAGAATAAGACTGCAGAAGATAGGAAGTAATAAAAAAGGCTTGTAGAAGATAGAGGGGAGTAAAATAGCGGATTTTATGATAAAGAGTAATGAGAATGATTGTTAAAAACAAAGATCAACAGGACAATAATGTGGGAGACAGCAGACAATAAATAGTCCAAGGCCAAAGCCACAAAATATAGTCAATAAGGATATGGGAATATTGCAGAAAGTAAAAATGAGAGGCACACCCAAGTATGATAGAAGGGGGATTGCGAAAGTGAGAGTAGTAGAAGGCTTGAGGTGTGAGTGATCTTGGGCCGGCAGAGATCTCTTGGGAAAGACGGGACTCTCCTGGCCTCTTCTTGATATCCGCAGAGATAACCCACATCGAGACTGTTTATAGCTGACATGGAGCATCACAGTAGACCAGCATGTCGAAATATAGGCGTAGAAGAGGCCAAAAATATCCATGTAAAGGCAGTGCCGGACTAGAGGCTTTGCGGCTATTTAGGGCCAGATGGATGCTTCCACTTTTCGGCACTTGTATAAGTCAAGCAAGTTAGAACTACCTAAATCACCAGTATCAAGTGTAGACTTGGGCGGTGTTGGAGTGTATACGAGCAGACTTGTGTCTTGATGCAGTCGCTTTCCAGGGCAGTCCAGGTTGTAGACAAGCATGTTAGATCTTGCTAGAGCAGGTTTGTCACTAGACACAGAGGATAATTTGGTCTATATGATTTAGGTGGGTTGAAAGCAGTGCGTATAGAGACTGTGCGTGGACATGTCAGCATGAGTGGCGTGCTGGCACCGTCTTTCCGCATTGCTTTGCTATTGGTATTGGACTCTAGCCCTGTTTATTGCAATGTAGCATATGCCACTTACTTGTCAGGAGCCATGTATACCGCGCTTGTCGTCCTGATCTCTAGAAGTGTTGTGTTGTCCATCTTGGGAGATTAGATGGTCAACGGGAATCACAATGGCCACCGAAGTATTCGGAGCTTGATGGATAGGAAGCTTCGGTGATAGTCAGAGACCGAGGCCACGTAACCAAGCCAAGCATGTTTGATTTGTTTATTTAAATATATTTAACGTCTACTGGAATCACCAAGATGAAACGACGCGTTACGTATGTATCTTTACCTCTCGTATATCGTGTGTAACCCAGATCACGTGACTACGAAGTCATCTATACTTTCTACGGTGGGGATTCCAGCTGAATTCGGAATAGCGCCGGGTAAACATTTGAGGTAGATACACGGTACCCGAAGCTGTGAAGAGATGCAAAACCTATCCCCTTAATCAATTCGAACTAAATACAAATATGTCACGATACTGTGCGTAAGCTCACCGCATTCATTCAGGTTCTCATTAATGCCTGCAGTGATTCCAAGATCGACCGCATCTATTGCTGTCGCCGGGAAAGCGGTCAATAGCCAGCTTAGTAACTCTCCCTGTCCTTGGCCTACTATCCAAGGGAACTAACACTGTACTTTGCTGCTTATAGAGCAGCAGCCCCACTCAATATATCCCCTTCTGGCAGAAGCATAGCGAATGGCGCGTTAAGCTGGGCGATAGGTCGCGTTCCTACCATAAGTACTTGTCAAGAAGTTTGGAAGGCACAGCGAGGCTGCATGCAAGCAAGGCTGAATTTCTGGTTAGGCAAGAACTTGGTCATATCGTGAAAGGAGAACAAGATTTTTTTAATTACTCACAAGCCTTGAGCGCATAGCTTCCGGGCGTTTTCCTTTCTTTTTATATACAACTAGGTGCTCTGTAATTCATTTTTTCCTGCTTGTCTCACCCACTCGCTGCTCACTTTGTTTGTTTTGTTGTCTCGCTGTGGGGTCGTCAAGTTCTCACCGAATCCTTTTTCTCTCTTCCCTTGTTGCGCCTTACCGACGGACTGGCCATCGAGACGGAAGAACTCGAATAACCGCTTACTATCTACTTGGTGTATATAAGGACCGAGCATTGTTTTTCTGCCTTATTTTCCCCAAACAAACCGCATCTTCAGCGTCTGCGATACCAGCTCAGATTTGACAAGGGACGGACGAGTCCGTCCACAATCCAAGCTACTGCTCATTCAGTCTGCCCCTCGACTTCGCCCCCGCGTTCCCCGGTCTCAATATACCTCTTTCTTGCTCTCTTGATATTACCTGCTTGTCTTGGTCGCCATATTGCGACATGGGAAAGCTTAGGAGCGCAACGGCCCAAGGCGGCAAGCAGAGAAAAAAACCAATAAGCTTTAGCAGCTCCAATAGTACCTCGTCTTCTGCGAAAAAGAGCACAGGTACTATCTCTAGCTACTTCGGGTCCACTGCTTCTTCAAAGGCGCCGATTCCAACCTCGGCGCCTGCACCTACCTCGGCGCCCGCATTTCCCCCCACAACTAGAGCAGCGACCCCCGACTCTGCGATTATCTCGTCTATATCAACACCATCCCGAAATACTTCACGGCAACCTCTCAGGCGTGCCGACAGCGCATCTTCGCTCTCAGCCTCCCCTGTTGCTTCTTTGCGTGTGTCACTCCCTATAATACTCAGCCCAAAGGTCCAGCGTTCGAAACCCATTGGTTGCCACGATGTTGGACATGTGGAAGTCTCCCGTCCGAAGCTGTCGAAACGCGCCTCATGCGCCACGGCCATGTCCTCAAGCCTGTCGTCAACTGATCCCGATATTCGCATGCGCTCTGCAACCCCGCCAGTATCCTCCACCTTGTGTCAAGCCACTCAGGAGTCTACATCAGCGGCCCCACCTTTGACATCAGCCTATACCATGGCTCGAGATATAAGCCCGGACCCACTTGCCTCTTCTGCCGAGGCTTCACCTGTCCGCAAGCCGTTCCGACATGATCTTGAGATACAGGACTCAGACTCAGACCCGGGCGACGACAGCTCAGATGATTCAGACAGCTTTATGCCCTTGACGGAACTGCTCAACAAAGGCACAACCGCCATGACCCCAGCCCATTCCAAGACATCTGTGCCCACGAAACAGACCCCATGCACTGCACCATGCACAAAAAGACAGTTGACCAAGGCTATGTTTGCCAGAGCGCAGATGAGTGCCCAAAAAAACGCAGAGTTTTCTGTCGAGGCCCTTCTTGCTGATGCGGCCCAGGACATTGCGACCGGTGCTCTTCTTACAGAGTCTGCACTAGACTACGCCAAGAACGAACAACAGCAAAAGATGCGAGAGGAATCACAACTCTCCGAGACTTGTGGCGAGGGAGGTGGCCTTGGTTATCCTGAGCACAGCGACGAGGGCTGGAATTCAAACCTAAAGGAGACCCTTCGAACCGTTTCCCAAGACAATGAGAACGACGCTCCTGATGTAGATAAAGTTGTAAGGGCAGTGCATAATGCTAACTCCTCGGCTAACCTCCATGTATGGCACTTTTTCGATGCTCAGCTATGCCAGCAGGCGTCAGCTACCCTCAACCCCCCCCCATCTTTTCCTACACGTGATGTAGAAAATACGTTGCGAGGCTTTAACGAAGCGAGTCGAGATGAGCCAGGCACGGCATTCAATATCGACCATCTCTTCACCAGAATGTGTGCTAAACCGGGAATTTCTTCATATTCCATCTTTGAATGGCTGCTAAAGACCGCCTGCCTAACACCGTCAAATGTCGAGTTTTCTCGGATCTTTAGATGCTTAACCCTTTCTTCCTGTATCGTATCCAAGCTTACGCCCGACACTCTTCGTGACTGCATGCGCCTTCTGGGAGCAAGGGAAGACGCCTTTGCAGACGACAGCCCATTGCAGCTGAAGGGCCAGGCGCGGTCTAGTAAACCATACTATGAAGGCCTGAACTGGGGGCGGCTTGCACATACTCTACATTCAATAGCGGCAATGGCACACCACATGACCCCCGAATGCCGGCTCTGTGCAGCCACAATACTGTTCAAGTTAGCAGCCGACGCTGATTTGATGGCGTCAACGGCTGTCCGCATGGCGTATATGGCTACAATCAAGGCAATGTTTGAGAACCTTGACGAAACACAACTAAACTTGTTCGTAAGTTGCACGTGATAAAAGTCGTGGTTATTATTTCAATACTAATCTGCCATGTCCCGCCCATTTCCAGGCTGTCTCTATCGCTACAACACTGATCAAGAACTTTCAAAGTGTCTCCATCCGTCATGGGATCCTGCGTGCTATCCCTATTGTGCACTTGAATCTTGCGGATCTCCGGCGTCGATTGGCCATTGCATTTTTATACGACGATGCGGCTTTTGCGGGGCGTATTCCGTATACATTCTTTGGTCTAGAAGAGGCGGGCAAGCTTCTCGACAGCCCAAGTCTGTCAATCCATAAGGATACCGACTATCTGTGCCTTTGCAATACTATTGCCTTGCTTGATATTGCCATTGACGATGGCTGTATCCCGCCAATTCCAGGTAGTCTACAATATGATGAGACTTGGGGCAAAAGGCTCCTCCAAGACTTTAATTCCGACATTGATGCCATTGTTGGTAAGCTTGAAGCCCTGGCGCGCAGTATCAACGATGTGAGATTAGGCTCGATACACTCAACAGATGCCAAGGACCACATCAACATCTTGATTAATCGACTACAGTATACCGTGCGATACGGTGGCGCCTTGCGAGTGAGCATTTACGACAAGATTCTAGATGATGCAGGGAAAAAGCCACAGCAGTGGAGCAAGCTAGTAAAGAGTGGTCAGGCAAAGGAAAGGGGACAGACAGCCATCACGGCATTTGCGAAGACTGTGGCCAAACCTAGCCCCGTATCACCAATACATGGTGTAGTTGAACCACGGGAGCCAGATTCGGTCTTTGATGACAAAAGCCTGCCTTCTATCACAGAAGGCAATGCCCAGGATCACGTACCGTCTACACCTCGCAAAAAGACGAGCCAGCGAAGAATATCGGCTGTGCCTCAAACACCATCAACATCGCGGCGAACCCGGTCCCAGGGTACAGCGCTAGGAAGCACCCCGGCTCGTGATGTGGAGCAAACACCACGGCGAAGTGTGCGCATTCTTGCGTCGGCCAGTAAAGCCCGGGACGTTCCGCTGAGAGTAGCCGTAGAGAAACAGTCTGTGCATTAAGGGGCTCGACAAGAGGGGGGGGGGGGGAGGGGTGACAGACAGGAAAGCTGACAAGGCAGAGAGAGAATTATGTTAGCCATAGGCCAGGTGAGGCTACATTTGAGATACCCAAGGATAGACTTTTGATGATAGACTACGTCATATAACACGCCGAATTTGCGCAATATGAACACGCAACGCAGGCATAGAAACAAGAGAAACGGCTACAACAACAGTACAGCAAAAATGCGGGTTGTGGGAGTTAATTTCGGGTCTACTCGATGATATCCTCCCGGTCCTGTCTCTATCGCTCTGTATACACACGCACGGACAACCAAGAAGAAAAAGAAAAAAAGAAAAAAAAAAGAAGGGTGGAACGCCTCTGGCCAGACTCGTCACCAGACATCATCAAACTATCGCGACCCCAAGCCAGTTATTTTGTCACCAAATCATGCGGGCGTGCGCGTGGGTGTGCGCATGCATGGCCGGCCTCCTTGGAGATATACAGAAAAAGGGAATATAAATGAAGAGAAATACGCCGAGAGGGAGAGAGCGAGAAGAGAGAAGAGCAGGCAACTGTGTGCGAGGGGCAAGCGTGGGTGTTTCTGCTTGCTCGTTCTCTTCCGTGATTTAGTCGTAGAACTTGCGGTTGGGGTTGGAGCCAAACAACGACTGGCGCACCGCAGGCAGAGCATTCTCGCGCAGAATCAATAGACGGGCCTCGAGAGTGTTGTCAATGGTGATCTTGCCTTTGCCGCCGATGACGATGGCACCACCAGCACTAGAAGGGCGAGGGAGATGTTATTAAGGGAGGAGCAGAGAAAAAAGAAAAGACACAACACAACAAACACAACATACCTGTCATCAGCCAGCGAGTTCTCGGTATCCACCGTCAACTTGACCTCGCGGCCGGTTGCTTTCTTGAACTCATCAGCAGCGCTCTTCAGTGTTGCATCGGCAATGCTCTTGTCGGAAGGGCGCAGTCTCACGAGCATCTCGGGCTCGTTGAGGGCATAGGCGCCCTCAAGCACCAGCTTGATCAGGGCGGCCTCGTAGCGAGACTTGTCCTCAACAACACTATTCTTGAGGGCAGCCTCAGCCTCGTCGAAGATTTCATTGAGCAGGGTCTCGCGGGCAGACAGCACAGTCAGGCGGGCCTTGTTAGCAACAGTAGAGCGAGTGATTTGCTGGGCCATGGTGGCCTGCTTGTACTTCTTCTCGTAGGCGGTGTCGATGGCATCGGTCTCGGAGCGCACAAGCTTGGCCTTCTCGATGTTGAATTCCTCGTCGGCCTTGATGGTGATTTCGCGAGCTTTTTCCTCGGCTTCCTGCTTGATGAAGGCCGTCATTTTGCGCAGCTCTTGGCCGACCTGATCGTCGGAGAGGCCATGAATAGTAGACATGATGGGTGGTGTGACGGGGGAGAGAAGCTGTTGGTTGCAATTGGGGGGTGTCGGCAGGCGGAGGGTGAAAGAACAGGATGAGGCGGCGGTGGTTTTCTAGTGATGGATTAGAATTTGTCTCTTGTTCCTATTTATCTCTTGCAAAGAAGACGCAGTGCAGTTTAAACAGCTCAAAAAGGCCAGGGCTCTTGATCGAGGAGGCTTGGATAAGCTTGGACTAACAACAGGGGAGGAAGGCTGATATCATTGGGCCCACCTTTTGTGGGGACTCGAGCAGAAACCAGAGCTGTGCGTGCACTATACTAGAGGCGCTAAACAGCGGGCAAGGCCTAAGAGGCGCGTACTGTACAGGGGCCTACAGTGAGTGGAGCTTGAAGAGCACTGTGGCTTACAGGGGAATACAGCGGGGAGGATGCCAAGTGCAAGCAGGCGCACTGCCCTCCCAGCTGCTTTGTCGCAGCTGCTGCCAGCCGGCAGATGACGCGCATCTGGACAGCCAGGCTAGCTGAGCGCACATGGCAGCACCTGTCGCAAGCAGCCAGGCATGCGGCTACTGAAACAACAAGGCCAACCTTGCTTCAGACAGAGAAGGTCTGAAGCTATCCAGAAGAGCCCCCCCTTCCTATCCTCACAGTCGAACCAAATCCAAAAGTCTTCGTCTTTCGTTAGTGAAACAAGCGATGGGCTTGTTATGACTGTCTGTCAGTTTCTTTGTATCTTTTGTTCAGGCTTAGAACTACCGCGTTGAATACGAGCCAAGAGAGAACCCACGACAACGCATAACTTGCCTTGCCCTGCTTTGCCTTGCTAGTCTGCTATTTTCTGTCCAGTTTCGTTTTGCGCCTCTCTTTGCCTTTTCGCCTTGCTGTGCTCTGCTCTACTCTGCTTTGTTATTTCTATACCAAGCTTGCACGCCTTGCTTTGACCGACAGAACCCGCTGCCGGACTAGCTTGTTGCATAGCGACAGCGTTATCCGCAGAAGATTGCTGTCGTCTCTCTCGCCTACACCTCTTTTTCCACTATATCGCTTTTCTTCAGCATACTTTTCTTTCGTGAATCGCCGGATCTGCTGAGAGCTTTTCTGATTTGCTTCTGCCCATCCACATGCTGAAACAACAGCATCAACGACACAACACACCGCACCAAAACCCTCTACAGACCAAGAACGAAATTTTAAAAAACAAGACTCTTCAACGCCTAGTTTCTCTCTCTCTCCCTCCCTCTTCTCCATTCCTCCCCTTCCCCGTCTCCAGCATCAACTAAGTCTTCAATATTCCATCCTCGTCTCCCTTGGCCATTCCAATACCACCAACAGCCGAAGCATCCATCTATCTGATCGCCCGGTCCGACCTGGCTTCACTTGGCCCTAGCCCGCACCGCTCCCACCCAGTCGCAAATCCCTTGTGGGCTTGTCCCTCTCGACAACTAATCGATCCGCCTCGCCTCACACTCGAATTACCGCTCTTTGTCATGCGCTAAGTGTGCTCGCCAAACAATTGCCATCCATATTCCCTTTCTCTTCCTCTCTGTCTCCCTCCTATCTCATCGCCCGTCGCGGCCGTGGCGCATCTCCATCACCCTCTGACCCAGCCATGACAATGACACAGGACGGCGACGGCGATGATGCCTTCCTTGGCAGCACCATTGTCGTAAGTCCGCTACGCTTTTGCCTTCAGTTCTCAGGCCTCCCGCATCCTCCCTCTAACTTGCTTCTCTCTCTCCCCTCCTCCAGATCGGAATCGTCGTCGGTATTCTCTCCACCTCCATCCAGAGCATCGGCCTCACCCTCCAACGAAAGTCTCACATTCTCGAAGATATAAAGTCTCCACTCGCCCGTCGAGCTCCCCACCTGCGCCGTCGTTGGCAGATTGGAATGGCTATGTTTATCACAGCAAACCTACTCGGAAGCTCCGTACAAATATCCACCCTCCCGCTGCCCGTGCTATCCACCCTCCAGGCCTCGGGCCTCGTTTTCAACGGCCTTTGTGCTACTCTCATCCTCGCCGAGCCCTTTACACGTCTTTCCCTAATCGGCACGGTGCTTGTGTGTCTCGGTGCGCTGCTCATTGCCGTCTTCGGCGCTATTCCCGCCCCGACCCATGATCTGCCTGAACTACTAGACCTCATGCGTCGCCGCCCGTTTGTTGCCTGGATGACTACCACTCTTGTCATCGTCATCCTTGTAGCCATTACTACAGATGTCTTCACAGCCTGGGCTGTGCGCAGACGTCGCTTTGAGCATAATCCACGTTTTCGACTGGCCCGCGGCCTTGCCTATGGCTGTATTTCCGGCGTTCTCTCGGCGCATCTCCTGCTCATAGCCAAGAGCGCTGTAGAACTCATCATCAAGACCGTCATCGACGGGGATAACCAGTTCGTGCACTGGCAAAGCTGGATGGCCGTTATTGCACTTGTTTCCTTGGCCATTATCCAGCTCTCATACATGCATCGCGGTCTGAAACTAGTTTCTACATCGGTGTTTTACCCACTCGTTTTCTGTGTCTACAACATCATTGCCATCCTTGATGGCCTCATCTACTTTGAACAGACTAACTGCATCTCTACGCTTGATGCCTCCCTGATTGCGCTGGGCACGGGTATTCTGCTAAGCGGAGTGCTTGCTCTTTCGTGGCGCCTGTCTGACGACTGCGCACAAGCCCAAGGTGCCCAGCCCCGGTCCCCCAGCACCATTGGCTTTGTTGAAGACACCGAAGAGGAGTCGCTTCTTGAGTCCGAGTCTCCTTCACTCATCCCAAGCCCCCTTGCCTCGCCCACTTCGACTGGCATTGGGCTGGGTGCGCCCCAATTAGCTACATATCAGACATTTTCTCCCCGCGTCGAATCCTATGCTGAGATTTGGGATGAGCTTCACGACCAGCAATCGCATCCAACATCGCCCATCGCCGCTTCAGCGCCTAACCGCCGCTCTCTTAGCTCCATTGCTGACGAGGGCACATCCCTCCTATCTAACAGCCACGCAAAGAACCGCAAGCAGCGTAGGTCCACAGCAGGCTCTGGGGCACAGTATGGCCATTACCACGCCTGTTCACATTCCCATTCGCATTCGCATGTCTCTAGGCGCAAGAGCTCCTCGGGTGCGACTAGCTCGGGACCCACTCCAAAACCGCTGCAAGACGCCGTTGGTGGGCTGTTTAAAATGCGCTGGTTCTCGCGCAAGGGCAAAGCTAAGAGCGAGGCCAATGAGCATTCCAAAACACATACGCATGATGAAGAAGCGCAATCCAATAGTCCATGGCCAGTACTGCCAGATGGACCGCGTTCGCCATCACCATCACCATCACCACCCCCACCTCCACCTCCACCACCTCTGGGAACTTATGACAGCGGAGCACATCCGCCAGTCTAGCTATTGTTTCTTTTGTCTTTGCGTTGAGTTTTTTTTTTTTTGATATATATCCACATGCGTTGTTGTCTTCTGTTTCCATCACTCCATATCCAGTATCAGTCGCACTGTATCATATATCCTGTAGTGTGTTTTTTTCTTCCATGTCTTCAAATAGCTTACCGTTCAATACACCCTGCTTCGAAGTTTTACTCTCTTTTGCTTGGTCACCCCCAAGTCAAGTGTTGTTTTGCCCAGGATTTTCACTTGTCTTCCTGTTCCTACTACCACCGGCCATCTTTCGTCGTTTCACAGTCTGCTGCGACAGTGTTGTGATCGCCAGGGGATTTTTTAACCTACTATTATAGCCCACGTTTGTGTTTCACAGTTGGTCACACATTGTCCGTTGTTTTTCTTCTTCTTTTCTTTATCCTTGGGGCTCGCCGTCTAAATCTATGCGTTTGCTTCGCCAGGAAGACTTTTCTTCAATTATAGCTATAATAAAAAGGAGTAAGTTGGCAGAATAAAGTACAGAGAAGAGAAGACATCGTCGTGGGAATCCTGTTGCCCTGCACCAGTAGTCTTAACCCGTGGATTTGTGAGTCACGTGGGATGGGTGTCAAGACGTTCAACCCCTTGTTGATGATTACGGGTGGTGGTGTTTGTGTTCTTTGTCTCAAAAAGACTAGGAATATAGCTTGAGCCCATGCAGCGTTTCAGGCTCCCATCAAATCGGTGTTGGCGAATGTTTTGCATTAGAACCCAGAATAGCTGGCCTTCTGGTCAATATGGCGATAGCGCTCGTTTTCGCGGCGTTCCTTAAGCAGACAGGCAAACGCCACAATCAGCACAGCATCGAGCCCAACCATGCCAAACACTCCAGTGAAGACGGTATCAGTGAACATGTTAATGAACGATGTCACCGCAGTGGCACAACCCACTTGCAGGGAGGCGGCAGCGGGCGATGTACACATGGAGTTAGTGACGAAGGCGGGCGTAGTCGAGTTGAAGTAGCCACAGCATTTAAACTGGGTTGTGTTAGCGCAAGCTGCTGGAACGGGGGACAGGGACGAGGGAAGGGACTCACGGAAATCTCCATTGCCGATTGAACTTCGGCCGGCTGTTGAGACCAAAGCTTGAATGTATCCGCCTTGGTTGTTAGGGTCAGCACCCATAAAAACACACCAATGCACAGTGTAAATATGCCGCTAATGACGACAAATAAACTGCCCAGCTTGATCCAGATGCGCGTTGGTATTAAAATGCCGGGGATCGTGAGTAGAAAGGTCAACAAAATGAGCACGCCGTTGATGATGGCAGCTATAAAGCAAGAGTTAGCACTCCTTGTTCTTTCTCCATGATGACCCCAACACGGCAAGGCAGGACACAAACTTACCATCAAATGGCCATCGCTGGTACATCAAATGTCTTGCAAGCTCTTCGCCTGTGGTCTCTGTTTTTTTCAAGTTACCCTTGACGAAAACTGAAAAGCCAACCATTAGACCTCCAGTAGCAGCAAAAAGAAAGTCCAGCGCCATGGCTGTTAAAAGCACACCAGATGGCATTGTGGAAGAGAGGGGGCCGGTGACGGAAGAAACAGAGCGAGGAGTAGCAGCAAGATACTGTCGGGTCGAGGTTGAATAGCAAGCGCAAGAGTATGCCTTCCAAAGTTAGAGACGTCAAGAGGTAGCCAGCCCTCTTTAGTTCGCTGTCCACTAGGCCCGGCCCAGCGACTACAAGGGGTGTTAACGAAGTGAGTCGCCGTGATATTCGAAGACTGTTGTCGTAGTGTATATATCAGGAAGACGGCCAGCGTCTGTCTGTATGATTTTGACTCCAGCTGGAGTAGGAGAGTGCAGGCAGGACAAAAGAAATCGTCGATCCAAGCCGACGATGTAAAGAAAAGAATATACCAGAAAAGAAGAACACAACAAATACAGAAGAAACGAAGAGAAGGTAGGCCTACATAGGTAGCAACAGAGCACCTCAAAGTCCCTCAGAGAAGAAGGCAAGAGCAAACGAAAGAAGCCAAGGACCTCAAGCCTAGAAAACAGGCTGAGACAACATTATATCTACAAAACCGAACCATTCGTTTTTATTTTTGGATATGCGCCGAGTTTCCACTTCGTCCGGTCTCTGACGCAAGGATCTAGTAACTGCCAAAGCTACCAGGGGCCAGCAAATAAAAATATGGTAGTTTCTTTCTGTGACCAAGCAGTATCCCTCTTACCTGTCTCCCTCTTTCCCTACTCCTGATCGCTTGTTTGCACTTGCCTGCAGCCTGTTACAAGTTTATCCAGGTTTTTTTTTAGTGCAGAGGATGATACAGACCTGGGAGCCAATCACGCAGCAGAAAGAGGGTCTGTGTTGCAGGGCTTACTAGCCCAAAAAAGAAGGTGCTTGGTTCTCCTAGGGCTGGCCGGCCATGTGTCACTGGTCACTCGGCGGGAAGGAAGTATAGTAGGTACAGCTAAGGGGAAGGACGATTCTTCGGGAATCCCCCATGGTATTGCAGCCCGTCGCGACTTCTATTCTCTTCTTGATCCAAGGCTCGTCTTTATGTCCGTCGCTCCTGTCGCTCCTCTTTTTGGGGGCGCTGCTAAGACAATATTCTGCCTCCCCTCTCCTTCTTCCTTGTCCTGGATATCGGACGAAACACCGTATAAAGCCTTCTTACCCTGGAGCCCACGCGCGTTGTTTGTCAGAATGTATGTCACATGCCTTGTGCACAGCGTGATATGATGTCTACATGTCGATATGACGGCCTTATGCAGCGCGACAATATACTTTAACTGCGGCAACCTCGTTGGAATTCTTGACTAAGAATGAACGTATGCGGTATAACCCCCCCCCCCCCNCCCCCGTTTCCCATTTATCACCTGGAGCAAAGCGTGTTTCAGATTCAACCACGTAGGAGTGAAGGAAGAAGGGGAATAAAAGAAAAGAAAAAGAAAAAACTCTCCTTGGGTCCCCTTCCCTTTCCCTACCCCTTCAATGGATTTATACGGACTTGTTTTTTGCAGCCCCCACGAGCCCATGTTGCCTGTACTGACAGCCTCACCTCACGGAGCTTGGCCCTTGATAAATGTGCAATTACATACCATACCTACGTACGCCTTGCTCGGACCGCCCGGGCCTCCTCTTCTTTACCTAAACAGGCTATATCGTGTAACTTTATTTCGCTGATGTGCATGACAAGCGAATGCATCAAAAATATCCCAATCTCTCCTCTTCATATCTAATTGACTGTTTGTCCACCAAGAAAATAAGGCCAATATTGTTCTCGCTCTTCGGGCCCTTCGAAATAAGTCTGAGATGGGTCTCTGAGCTGCTGCAAGGTTGTACCAGGCAGAGTATCATGTCCTCATGTCCTCTGTCGCCGATAGAATGTGATTCAATGTCAGCGCAATACCACCCCTAACTCGCGGAAACTATCCGATTTAGAGGAGCAGATAGTTGTCCAGTTCATTCTCAGCCTGGATTTGCGAGGGACTCTCCTGCAACTCCGTGATGTTGAAGAAATGGCCAACCGGCTGCTCGCCGACCGCAGCTTGGTAGCTACTAATGAACTACTACGCTGACATGCCCAGAGTTATATTATATTCCTGAGAGCCGCGGTGCACTAGGCAGACTGCTACGACTTGAACAGCTATGCCCCACTAGACCTAATGAGGTTGCAGTCCATCTATATCTATATATCTTGGCTTTTTAGTGGAAGCCTCTAGGCTGCCTTAAATCTCAGGTTCAAGTGTACTCATGCTAATCCTTCCTGACCCAGAGACGTGTCGCCTTCACAGTCAACTTCTGGAAGCTGGCCTACTAACTCATTTCCCTCTACCAAGTAACTAGGACTCTAGCACACGTTCTTAGTTGATAACTCCGACCATATATCGTTTTCTCTCGCCACCCACCTCGCGGACATTGAACTTGGACTTGAATGTATTTGACGTCTACGGGGACCACATATATCAAACAACGCCGGACTGACTACCGGACAGAATTGGCTCTCTGCAAGGGTCACTGCAGAGTTTTGACGAGCGAAGCGCAATTGCTCCCAGGCTAACTGGCTGCTCGTTTCCGTTCCATCGTGGTCAAAGTACAAATAAGAAAGAAAGAAACGGACAAGCAAACCAGTCTGCAGGATGTGAAAAATAACACAGAAGAATAAAGGCGAAGAAAAACAAAATGTAGCTCGGCACTCCCACTTCCGAAACACACCTCTCGCCGTGCTGTCCCCTTCCACGTGCCAAAGCAGGACGCCCTCAACTTACGGCCCAGCTTCGCTGCCAGATATCTGCAACCCTCGTCTCCCACAAGAAGCTTTCGCATAAATCTCATGGACAGTTTCGTCTCATTGCCTTGGAACCCCCCGCGGATGGCTAAAGGTCTTGGGTTGATCACAACCTGTGACTGGGCACCGTATCTTTGCATTCACGTGGTTGAGCCAGACGTGATTCTCTTTGAAGTCGCCCTCTCCAAGCAGCACTACGCGGATTCGGGAGGCTGTACACCTCGCGGACATGTACCAAATCGTGTTGATTCGGTGTGATTCCCGGGTTACTTGAACTTGAATATATTTAGCGTGATTTCCGGGTTACACAGAGCCATTGTATTGTATTTTATTTATTAACGTCTACCTACTGTTATTTCGCGGTAATACGACGGCGTGTTCCGGACAGAAGCTGCTG
>MKGM01000434.1:0-16572 GCA_002018265.1 Ceratocystis harringtonii | reverse complement strand
AATAACAGTAGGTAGACGTTAATCAATACAATGCTACGCATTTTTTTGCGTGTATAAAATTATGCGTGAGACTTCCAGTAGACGTAAAATATATTCAAACCAACATCAACTTGGGGATAGCAAAGCGAATCAATAAGCATGTGAAGAACCCAGACACTCATCAGCTTGAAATTTATGTTTATGAGATCCGGTGCTTTCTCGCAAGGTGGGGAGGCGGACTGGCATGATCTACTGGGTCCCGAGGCGCTTCGAAAGCCCGGGAAACGAGATAGTAGACCATATATCTAAGGCGAGCTGCAAAAGTGTGGATTCGCTGGTTCCCGAGAGGACGATATCTCTGGCGGTGACGAGACGCCAGAAGAATGATACATTCAGGGCCAATTTCAAGAACTAGGTGAGGGATAACTTCCCAAAGACCAATCACCTTGGAGCAACGCTGGGACTCCCAAAGCCATTTAGTTTTAACTGGATAAGACGGCTACACAGAGGCTCCGTCGCCAAAGTTTTGGCAGCGTGCTCCACAATACGGTGACTTCGAGAAATACCACTCAGTTTAACCATCAAGGCGCCAAGACAAAATGCCAAGTGCCGAAGTGCGGCAAACCGAAGGACTGCGGCCACCTATAGGTATGTATGGGCAACACTAGGAGGCTGGCAGAGAGATGTGTGAAGAGGATCCTCGGAGAAGATAGATAGCAAAGAAACCGGACCTGAAATGGAGGACACATAACAGGGGGCGGGCTGGCACGGAGAGATGTGGGGCGCTTTGTTATGCTTGAGAGTTACGTGGGGGGAGGAATACATGTTCTGTTCTATTCTGTTCCTTTCTTTTCTGTCCTATTCTAACCTATTCTAACCTATGCTTCCGTCTTCTTCTTGACTTTCTTCTGTTCTGCGACCACTACCAAATGAAGCCATGTAGCAAGCTTGCTTGAAAACATACGCGCTTCTCTCGCCCAAGCTCTGTCGTCAGCCTTGCAGACTATCAATTCTGGCCGATAGCCAATCTGGCGTCGTTTGGTCTTGGTGATTCCAGTAAACGCTCAATAAATTCAGGCCCAAGTTATTGTATTACTTTACGTTTACCTGTTCAGGCCCAAGTTCAAGATAGCCAGCTATGTCAACTCCCGCCAGGTACGTCCTCGAGGCGCGCTAGAGAGAGGGGCTAGGACACTGGTGGATATGCACGGCCACTGAGACTGTGAAGCCAGAGATTTGTGGATAAGCTACTGAAAGATGCAACAAAATATTCGAGGGGGACAAAGAGATGGCTGGCGCGGAAGGAGATCCTGAAGGGGCTCGGAGGAAAGGTTTTAAGAGCTCATTCTCTCCACGGCCAAGGACTAATCAAAACGGCGGCAGCTGCTTCGTCGAGCAGACGACAGCTCCGGTGTACTCACTGGAGCCAATACCCTAGGCCGACACCTGCTAGCCTACTATCCGGCCGGGCGCCACAATCCAAAAACTCCAAGCAGCCAATCCTAGAACCTCACTCAGCAGGGAAGGCTGCTGAAAAAGCTTCCTGGCTGCAAGGCCGGTGCCTAAAGAGTCACTGAAGCTCCTTGAAGTTGGCGCTCACCCACAACAGCTGGCCGCTACCCTTCAGGACATCTCGTCGTATTTCTGTGGAAAACCAATAGGTAGACATTAAATAATACTAGCAAACACAAGATAGCCAGTCCTGAAAACTGGAAGATGGCCCTCCTATCCTTAGTGCTAAACCCCTAAGCAGCTACGGAAAGAAACATACGCGCACCTAGAACAGCAGGCTGTCTAGGAGCTTCACTGGGAGATGAAACTTCGGAGAACTTATTCAAGCTTGACGAGCAATATCCTAACTTTCCCGTCTCATCAAGCACTGCTCAAATTACAGGCGGCCCGAGTACGAAAACACAAGTACCCAGGCTTATACCAATAAGTTAATATACTTTTTCTCTTTTACCAATTGTGAGAGCTGCCAATAGATGCATCATAGCAATTACTGACGCGACTCACCGCTCAGGAATGAGAGAAGGCCCATATCAGATGGCATGTTTTGCATCAAACGACTAGATTCCTTGGCCTCTGCCAAAAGAGGATACAAGAAAAATAATACAAACTGGCTCTGAAAGATAAATACCTTGGCCAGTGTATTCCTTGGCCATGAATATTTCTTGCCATATTTGGTTACAGCCACTAGAATATGACTGGAATGGGTATGTTGCAACAGAGTTTTGTGATATGTCGCCGAATCCGGTTGGTCTCAAGCCATATAACCAGGGATGATACATGGCAATAAAGGAATAAGATGCACACTATGAGCAACAAGGTCTAGATATAACCACGATCCTCCTCTTAAAACTTCGTAGGCAAATCTACAGCTTGATCAACCCGAAGTTGTATGATTCTTGTAAACACCCTAAATGAATCAGGCCATGTCGAATTAAGAAAGCATGCCAATCAAAAGCTTCATTTAAGGTTCAAAACAACAGGAGGGCGTTGCCAGGCATTTGCTACATCGACGGACGTATATATGTGCATGATATAGTTCCTTTCCCCAGTACAAGTCTGAGCATCAGTTACATCCCGTATATTTTCTTGGGAAGTCCTTTAAGACGTACTGAGCATTGAAGGAGACGTTTGACCAACGGAACATCCAACGTTGGGGACGACACATGACGCTCATAACAACTACTTGGACTCTCCTCACGCAAAACTTTGCATTTCAAACTACCCACTCACCCATACATACCCTGTCTCCGATTAAAAAGGCTTTATCGTTTGATGGACGCCCGATAGAAGTGGCCCCAGATACGGTGATGTGCCGGCAAATACTGCCAGTGTCGTATATGTTCAGCTAGAGCCATTTACTAGTAACTGCAACAAGACTCAAGTAGATTTGGCTTAGTCTGATGTGATTTTCACCTAATGCTTTTTTTTCTACGGGGGAGAGGAGACACCAGCGAGCGCGTTCTTGCCTCTCAATTCGGCAGACCTACGAATACAGCAAAGCAGAATTACCACTTTCAGTGATCAGCCAAGCAGAGAGGGAAATGCTGTTAATCACAGGGAGGCCCATATCAGGAGTGATAAAAGCATTAAGCTTTTGCCTTGGTCGGAGATATGGTATGGGGTCGCTTTGAAACGACATCATCCTTGCTAGGGCCTTGCAGGAATGGACAAAGGGACAAAAGTCAATAGGGGAGCGAGATAGAAAAAGGAAAAATGGTAGAGAAAGTTTAAAAAACCACCAAGGTTGAAATGGAAGAAAGTGCTAATGAATTAAGACCAGAGCACGCCAAAGCCATGCCAGTCAGAAGAACAGCTAAGCTACTGTTTAGTGAGCAGGCAGTCTTACTATGTAGATACATACATACATACATACTAGGTTGAAGGAACATCGAACGACCAAGAGCGTGGGAAAATGCTTTATAGCGAGCGGGAAATGTGGTCTGTGCGGTTTGCCCAAGCGTTAGGGATAGCCTCAGGGAGCAACTCTCCAAAGCTATAGACCAAGATCTCCTCAGGCATTTGTGGTCACATTCATATGTTCTTTTGAACCCTAAACGCCTTTAGATTGCAACTCGGTATTCGGCTGGATGTTGGCGTTTGCTTTGTGTGGCCAAGTAATTAGTAGCAGGAGTTATTGAGAAAATGATGGAGAAAATGAGAGTAAGAATAAAAGAAGAGAAACAAAATAATAACAGGGAAAGGAAAGAAAAAGAAAAAAAAGACTCCGTTCCGGGACCCAACAAGCCCTAACTCAGTACATGTTGCTACAGCTTTTGCTTGGCTTCTAGCTTCTAGCCTGCCGGATTAGACGCTTGGCCTCTGGTCTACAGAACAGCCATGCCAGCAGCAACAATGGCCATAATAGCAGGCACAATGTTGGCGGGGCCGCCGGCAGTAACCGTGTCGTTACCTGTGCCGGTGGCCGAAGCAGCATTGGTGCCGATAGCAGTGCTGCCCAAAAGGGACAAAACGCCACCAGTGGTAGTGGTACCGCTCAAGGCAGCACGGCAGAATTTGTCGGTAGCGGACATAACATCAGCTATAACAGTGGTTAGTAGAAGTAGGGTTACCAATGACACAGCTAGGAACGGCAATAGAACAGAAGCCCGGGACTCTGGGCAGGACAAGATAGACAGACGGATAGAAAAAGAACAAAGTCACGTCAGGCACGGCGAGCGACTGCACAAAGAGAAAGGGACAACATAATTTGCAACTAGACAGGACTTACTAAAGGTAACATCAACACCACAGGCATCGATCATGCATGAATTGGCATTTAACGCAAGTTCCTCGTCAATGGTGTTGGTGCACATGCACACAGAATCTGAGAGTGAGCATGATGAAGAATTGGACAGGGCTTGACCCAGGCATTCAAGAGAGCATGAGGGAAAGTATTCAGTCACATCAAGGTTGGCAGCAGTGGCAATGGCAGCCAGGGGAAGGAGAGCCAGCGTAAACTTCATTTTGATAGATAGGGTCACCGTAGAAAGGGCGACGGTTGTTGGTGTACCAGACGTATTAAGAAAGTAGTAAAATAGTAAAATAAGAGCGCCAGTGGAGAGTCAAAAACAGTGAAACTGGACGTCTAGTGAAGTTTCGGGAGGGGGAATGCGGTGTTTAAAGGGAAGAATGTGAAAATAGAAAAGAATAACAACAAGAGACGTCGTGGCGCAGTGACAACAGAGCACGTAGAAAGAAAGAAAAAATGACTTCAAAGAAGGAAAGGAAGAGAAGAGGAAATTGATTTGCTTGTGGAAGAGAGAACACACCACTACATAAGTACAGGACGAGGACAAGGACGAGGTCTAGAAGCCAGAGTCCAAATCATACATTATGATATCTGGCACGGAAACTCCTCTCCTTCCTCTTATTCCTATGCTCCCTACTCAAACTTCAGACGTCGACTGATGTAGAAGAGGGTAGGGCCAAAATCCCCATAGGAATCGAAGAGCAGTAGTCCCAAACAGACTTCGCTAGACATGCAATAGTAATATCCCGCTGGGTCTCTGTGCTTGGGGCTTTGACACTTTTTTGTTACCTACGCTCTGTCCATTGTCCAATTTCTTAGTGGCGGAACACCATGTAAGTTTTTGGAGCCCAGGTCTTGGGAAGGAAGAGGTGCGTGCGAGCACAAGGCAAACATCCCCTAGCCCGACTGATAAGATAAAGAGAGACAGGGCAGGCTTCAAGTTGTCAAATCCACGCATCTGGATACTTGGCCGTATTCTTTGGTGTGCTGGCCAAGAATTTTGGCAAGCAGGCCTGCTTCTTTACGTAGTCATGATTGCCTTGATGTCGTGGTGCAGTCGATTTAGGGTTGTAATGCATACTGCGTATTGTGGGCCACATAAGGGTTGTATTAAGGGTGACACAGGCGCAAGAGCACGCTGGACGAGTTTAAAGGAAGCTTTGAATGTAAGGCATAGCTTGCACAAGCAAATCAGGCCAAGTCTCAAGATTCAGTTATTCTGGCTCAGTGCTTAGGGGGGTTTTTTTTTTGCTTGCCAGCTTATCAAACCCCAGACAGGACAGTATATTCCTGGCCGTGGTTAGATGGTGTCAAATTACCGACGACGCCGATAGCTAGACGTCAAGGCGGCATTTGGCGAGATACAAATCTGAAATTAAGCAGCTCCTATCGCGTCAGTTTGTGCCTTGTGTGCTCTTCAAAGAGGGTCGGAGCCTGGTTTGGCTGATGAAACCGAAGCCGCGCAAGAAGGAACCCGAATGCAAGAACACACGGCCAGCTAAGCGCAAAAATGGAAGTCTTGGCCAATAATTGCAGTCTCGTCTGTTGTTTCTAGCATTATCTGGGTGCTAATTCGGTGCCAAGAAAGCAGCAGCAGCAGCTTTTCTCGGAGTTGTTTCGCCCTTCGTTCAATTTTGTCGCACATTATCGTTTGTGAATTTTTTTCCTGAGTCGTGAGAACTAGAAGGAGCCTCTTCTTTCCCAAGAGAAGATGGCATTTAGGGTCACCTCTGCCCTAAACTTTGCCCACACCACCACAAATTTTATCTTCACATGCCACATTGGGTACTTGCCAAAGCATCGCCTACCAGTCCTTCCTTTCCTCTCTCTCCCTTCTCCGACGTTACGATTTTTGCGGGTCTGCCCTAACACGTGTTGCCGCCCCGCTAATAAGACCAAGCAGCTTGGCTTTGGCTTGGCTTGATTACTGCAGGGTTGTACGTACTTTGTTGCGCGCTGGTCACGTCACGGGTTGGTTGGCTGAGCTCGCATGTATTACTGCATTTTCTTTCTTATGGTAATCAAACAATGCGTGGCTCTAGTAGCCTCTAATTTGCCGTCTCTACATCCTACTGGTTAACCGCTTTCGCAGCAATCCCTCACTTCTTCTTGTTTCCCTACTGTATTGCCTGTTCTCTTCAGCACTTGGTACAAATCAAGTGCTTTTCATTTCGTTTGAGAAAGCCCTAGGTTGCGCAACATTTTGATTAATTACACCCAATGCATACTTGAAAGTCCGTATGACATCGTCTGTCATTCGGCAGCATTTAGAGACATAGAATAAGACGTAAGACTAACTATGATGGCCCCATAGACTCTCCTAGAAACATATCACGGCCTTATGACCCAATAAATGGCCACGCCGGCATGGCTGGTGTGCTGCCCTCTATTAGACCTTGTCTGGGTGTCACATTGTCAATTTGCTCACTGTTAGAAGCCCAACCTCAGTTTCAACGAAGTCTCTGCAGCCCAAGTGTACTTTTATACTGTTGCATTTCCTTGTTCCTGGCACACCATTCAGCTTAAAAGTGAAGGTGACACTTGCTATATACTGATAATGTAGGGCAAGACGGGCAAGACTCACACAAGTAAACGGCTAGTGTCTCGACATGCTATCAGTTGCCCAACTCTAAAAAGCGATATCACGTGAATCTTTCCCTCGTCGGCGGTTTTCCTTGTCTCGGCCTGGGCCTGAACCAACTTTTGCCTTGTTCTTCGCAGGTTAACAATATGCAAATCTTGCCTGTTCGTGCTCCTGTCAAGATTTTTTCTCCTAGCCAACTTTTGAGACACCCCTCCCCCTAATCCTCTAAGTCGTTACATCCTTCAACGTGCTCCGTACCTTCGTGAGCTTTTAGTTGTCGTCGGTGATATGATGAGGTTCCTCAGAGATGGCAGGTGTTCTCTATCAATAATCTCGGGTCCGGTTGGCGCGACTGATGGAACAACAAAGAGATCAAAGAGAAAGGCAAGAGAGGACCAAGTGAGAGTAAGAAAAGACAAGAATAGCCAAAAGTAAAGAAAGGAAACTTAAACCAAAAAAAGAAGAGGTAACCCATTTCGCCGCCTTGCTTCACATACTTAGCCGCTTAGACGCTGCGTAACCTTGGTTTCGGTCAAACGAAGATAGGATAGTATATACAGCGGTATGTGCCACCCACCATATAACTGACATGAGAAGGTCTCGGAGTTAAGCAATCTGCCACCCAAACGCTACTCGGCATCGGCCATTAGTGGCAAAAAATAAGCTAACGAAAAAGGAGTGACTATGAGGCACTCTCACTCGCTGTACGCCACTGGCATGACTGACATTTGGCCAAGCACCACCAACAGCTTCGATATTGAGGCTTTTCGCTCTGCCCAGGAGAACTAACATAAAACGATTGTCCAGCACTCCCGAAAAGACCCATGTTTCCCTCTTTGCTGAACGCGTCATCCCCTTTTGCCCAAACCTGCATCGGAGTGGCTTAGCCCAACGTACAAGTCAGTGATGTGCTTCAGCACTGTGAGGCCTAGAAGAAATAGCGGTATGCTCCAATCGAGAATGTAGCAATTGGCAGCGCAACGGCAAGCTTAATATCGTGGCCGCTATAGAAAAAGCTAAAGAAGCGCCGAAGTCAGCCTAGGTACTAGCAAGATCCAGAGGTTAGTGCGGCTGAGATAATAGCAACGTACAACACAATGGGCAGTAGGATCAGAATAGTTAGGTCGGTGCATACAGAATTTTGTGGTCGGATAGGTTTGTGTGTATGGCGGTGGATAGGGTTAGGGTAAATGCATATGCATACGTGTATCACACATGCATGAAAGACTGGATGCTCGCATAGAGATGAGTCACAAGACCAGACGCTGACGAGAAAAAGCCACGCACCTGAGAAGTTTTAGCTGTTGCAGCAGCTTTAAACCTTAAGCAGCAGTTATGCACCGAATTACCTATTGGACCAAGATCGAGGACACCTTTCTCTCAGGAAGCCATCATCAGTGAGCCTACTTGGCCCGTTCATGCCCTGCTGCTATTAAGCAAGTCGCCTGGTATTGGCTAGCTTGACGGGTTTGCCGCTGGAGCAATAAGCTCCAAACCTTCTAACCCCCCTATCCGAGGACAGCAAGGGGCGAGGAGGGGGAGAAAAAGGGGGGCATTGATCACTTAATATTGCATCTCATTAATTTTTTCTCCTTGAGAACGAACGATAGCACGATGCGACATTAGTATGTTCAAGGAAGAGAAGGCGAACTGTGATCCCCCGCAGGCGATTTCACAGCCATTTGTTAGACGGATACGAAGTGATTGATATTGATGGGGCCAAGACATTTGCTATTTGCTATGCAGGCTACACGAAGTGGGGGCGCTATTGGGAATATGATAGAGGGCTAGAGGAGGATTGGGACTTTATACGTGCGTACACAGACACACGTACATGTGAAGTACGACGCCGACAAATGCACACATAGGACAGGCAACATACGAAGACGGGCTGCAACATGAAATCGTGGCTGTGGTCCAAGGTTGATTTCATTCCTGGGGGAGGGGAGCTTTGTGCTGCCTGTGTACATGTTGTGTGCTTTTGTGTGTAGAACCCTGAATATTCGTCTGAAGTCTAGAGTTTGGGACGACTTCCGCCTCTTTCTCTCAGTTTGATTACAGCGAAGCAAACCTGCAAACGGACAGCCTGTTCGGCTATCATCTCAGATGTAGCCGGACTGCCTCCTTTTTTTTTTTTTTTTTTTGTTACCTGCTGCTGTTGGCTTTCTTGAATACTCTCCTACTCTTTTACTTTTACTTTCTTACCCTCTTATTCTCTCTTTTTTCTTTTCTTGCTGCATGCTTTTGTTGTGATATTGATGTTCCATAAACAGGGGTCAAACGACGGTGCTGTTATTCGATGGGCTCAGCAAACGGCACGTGCATCGGTGGCCATTGTCACGGACTATGGCGGGTGAAAAATTGTGCAGCCAGTCTATTTGCGTAGGAAAGCGAGGAGGGGCTCCTAGAGTCGTGTGTATATATGTGTGTACAGATATATACAAGAAAGCCATGTCGAGCCATTAGCGAGGCTAGTATACCAGCGAATATGCGTAGCTGGTGCTTAAAAGGCATTCTTCGGACGTGACCGTGGCCTGAATTACACATAACCCACAAGTCAAGAAGCCTCTTCTTGTGTTCCCTGCTAATAGCTGCTGTGGCACATGGCTATCAACAGGACGTTTGTCTTGTTGTCTTTGTGCTGCCCATCAGACTTGCATCGTGCGGTTGGGAAATTTAGAATAGCGTTTGACTAGGCAAGGGATATAGTAGCAGTATGCAGCGAACAAGCATTCAATCTTATTCTCGAAAGCCTTAGATTCAGGATATATGCTTGCATAACACAATGCATAGCTGGGAAAGCTGTATTGTGAAGCACTTTTCTCTTCTTCCGACTCCCTGTTGCCTGCAAAGCTATACTGCTTGCATTTTATGCCCTCTTTGGCATGTACTTCTTGGCTGATCTGTAACCTAAAAGATACATTTTTTACAGTGCGTGCATAAATTGACCCATGCCCATGGATAAAAAAGGATGCACAGATGGCAACGGCATAAAACAAACGGCGCTCTTGCCTGTTTTCGACCGCTGTTCTTGAAAAGCAGGTAAGTACGGGATAATACGTGCGTTGTGCGTGTATAGGCGGCAGCGCGACAAGGGCAGGTGGGAAATCCGGTTACAAAAGAAACAACTTTGTTCTGGACCGCCAGGTTAATGCGGCCAGGGATTTGGGCACTGAGCTGCTGCTTGGTTGTTAGGCTTGTGGCTTGTAAATACAGAAACAATATTGTCTTAACTACCAACGCTTGCAAGGCAAGGCAGCTTTAGCCTTGGGTTCTCTTGTGATTAGGCTATCTTGCACCTCTGATTTGTGTTTGCGAAATTGAGAATGCACCGCCATATGCTGTGTTGGCTGGCTGGCTGGCTAGCTTTCTTTTTCCCTCCTCCCCGCATATTGTAATGAGCCCCTGGGAGATTGTACAGTTTCTTTTTTCCAATTTATCGCTTAATTCATTTTTCCAGCCTTCTCTCTTGACCGACCTGTCGATTGAGCCAAACTTTGCAACTATCCGTTTCAGGCACAAAACCATATAAAGTGAGCGAGCGAGAGAGAGAGAAAGACCGTAAATGGTGGTTGGAAGACCCAGGAAGAATGGAAATTTCCAAAAATACTCACGGAAATACTCACAGAAAAACGGAGAGAAAAGGAAGGAGTTATGGGGATGGGCTGGCATACCCTAGTCCCTGACCTGTGCCAACAAAGAAAGAAGGGATTTCTGTTGCGGTGCTTGCCTGCTTGATAACAAGGCAGCTTCTGTTTTGTGTTCAATACAACATAGCATGCATCTCATGTGCTTGCCTCGTTCAACACATGGGGACAAGCCATCTTCATAGGGTTGCGATGCACTAAGAACCCCGTGCATCTCTTTGACGCCCAAAATTTCTTTCCCAACTATGTCATTTGATCTAATGGGCCCTTTGGGCTTGTTTGTCTGTATGTTCTGTCTGTACGTACAGGGAAAGCCCTATTTTGGTTGGGTTTTTACGGATGACTTCAATCCAAGCCCCATGCACGTTTTGACTGTGCTTTGCTGGGAACAGGCTGGGAGAGGAGGGGCAGAAGAGTCGTTTTCATATCTTGTATCTTTGTTATATGTGCTGTCCATAGTAAACAACAGCCAGAAACATAGGTGGTGGGTGGCGTTGTTTGGCGTTTTGGTCGATGGAAAGAAAATTCCGGGCTGGAGGAAGGAGGCGGCTTATTTTATTTTT
Source organism: Ceratocystis harringtonii (assembly GCA_002018265.1). Classification (NCBI taxonomy): domain Eukaryota; kingdom Fungi; phylum Ascomycota; class Sordariomycetes; order Microascales; family Ceratocystidaceae; genus Ceratocystis; species Ceratocystis harringtonii. The sequence continues at coordinate 5,538 of MKGM01000434.1, read as the reverse complement.
TTTCATTTTCATTTTCATTTTTTCATTTTTTCATTTATGTATTTTGGTCTTTTTCTTTGCTTTCTTTTTGCCGCACGGCAGCTTCCCCTCTTATTCTTGCTCGGAGTTCTTTCTTCTTCCATACCTTCCCTTTTTTCTTCTTCACTTGCGTTGCTTTGCCTAATGCATAAATCACAGTCCCTTCCACAATCAAATCAAGCTGACGGTAAAAAAAAAGAAAAGCACGGCATGACAGGACAGGAGAGAAAAGGGCAGTAGTGAGAAAGGCCAGCGATAAATTCATGCCCGTTTTATGTACGTGCTTGCAGGGTCTTTATTCAAATTGATTTATTTCCTTTTTTATTATTTTAGCTATTGCTACTTCCTTTTCTCCTTCTCCATATTTCATCGGTCTCTTCTTCCTTTACAACGTCCATCTTGAGCTTCATCTTTTCTTTCCTCTCTTCCTCTATTCATACCTCTTTTCCAGCTTCTCTTTACCAACCTCCCCTTCACATATTAGTAGCTACATTATACCTCCTCCCTTCCTATTTGACCGCTTTAGGGATCACATCAAAGTTAAACCCCTTCAAAGTCATTCGATTTCACCGTGGGGCTGGCGACTCACATTCACCTTTTGCTTCATCAGCTGGAATTCGCACAACAACGGGACGGCCGCCTTCTTCAACCCAAGGCTTATTGTGTTGTTTCAGCTCCTCTGCGCTCTTTTCTGGCTGGCCTTCTTTCTTAGTCCTTGAACTTTGTCCCGTTAGTTAGGCACTAGAGCTTCCGGATCTTCAGGATGCCTTCGCGCCAAAGCCGCATTCCTCCCACTTGTGCCTACAACCGCCGCCACCTTTGGGTTTAGTTCTTCAGCCGCCATACATATATCTTTTTCTTTCTCTTGCTGGCTGGCTGTCTTCCATTTTCCATTCCCATCCCTTTAGCCGAGGCCATAATCACCATCACTTCACACTCGCATACGCATATACACCTATTCACAATCGCCAACCATGGCCATATGGCATTTCCGAAAAAAGTCGACCGACGGGCGCAAACGGCCGCGAAGCGGGAATAGTCTTTCAGATGTTGAGGACTCGTCTCAATCGCCACCACAAACCGACGTAATGTTCGCCCAAGACACCGAACCTTCGGCCACCGTCTCACAGCAACCTCGTACCCCCAAGCGCAGATCAACCCTCAAGAAGAAACGCCGGACGGAGCAACCACTACAAACCCGGCCACATGGCGATGCAAGTACCGCACATGCTCGTGACTTTAGCTTTACTGAATATCAACCTGAAAGCATCACTCCAGAAACTCCGCCGGAAGTTATAGTCCAAGACAACATTGCTTGGGAGATACCCACACTCAGTCCCCATCGGCCCGAGAAGGCTACCAAATCACCGAAGAAGCACCACGGACGAGACCTCGTCCGCGAGACTGAAATACAAGCCATAAGCACTGTCGTAAGCACTAGACCAAACTCCACGTGCTCCCGTCAGATCTCGCGAAAGACAAGCACCCAGAAAAGCGGCAAGCACAAACACTCTAGTAGTTTGCAGCACCGATGCACTTATGATGACAGAGACGAGATGGAATTCCCTTCAGCGGAATCCCTTCGGTCGAGTATGTCGAGTGATGGTTCTGATAGCGCTGCCTATTTGGTCACCGTTCTTGGATCCCTCGCTCCACGCCCGACGCTGAAGTGCACATCTCGTCCCAATTGGTCTCCCAATGTCGATCGTACTTCTGCCTCTAGAGCACATAGGAGCATTGATCTGTCACCAACACCCTCCAACATCAAATCCCGAGCCCGCATAAATGGCTTGGCTGATTCATTTGATTCGACCGATCTCCGCACTGTCATGGAGAGAGATCAGCGCCGGCGTGAACGTAAAAGAATACGGGACCAGGAACGGGCCGCCGAGCGCATTGCCCGCAAAAAGGCCGAGCAAGCTGCGCTGGCTGAACAGGCTGCTGCTTCTAGATCTACACCACCTAGGAACATGGAGCGTGGCGTCCTGGGCCGCGAGCTGATGGATCCCGTTGAAGTACATACTGGGCCATCAACGCCGCAAAGAATGGAGATTGATGAGCTAGCGCTGGAAGAATCATCCCTCTTCAACCACTCGCGCCCTGCAACACCAGAATCATTGGCCAGCGGCGATGGCGCAGATGCCAGCTCTGTTTTGTCAGTTGTTGAAAACCAAGACTATGGAATGGACAATGTGTCAATTGACGCTGATGTTGGAGTTGTAATAAGCACTCCAACATATCCATCCAGTGAACTGCTACCGGAGGGTCTGGCTTCCAACGAAACTGTCGATCAAACCCTGATTGACCGTAGTCGTCTTCAGCCCGAAGTTTTTGTTGAGTCTGAGCCTCAGCCCATCCTGCACACCAGACCTCATGCTAGCTCTGTTTCCTTCACACCTACTCTTTCACCATCGGCAATTATTGCGAGTGATGTTGATCAGAGTTCGACATCAACCAGACGTCGCTCGCTTCGGACAATGCTTAGGTGGGGCTCGCGCAAGCGCAAAAAGGCACAGCCTGTCTTCATAAACACTTCCCGAGACGCAATATCCATAGAGACAGCCCGCTCGCGCGAGTTTGCCTCATCTTCAATCTATGACTCTTCAGATTATGAACTGCCTATCCCTAATAACCCAACTCGCATTGTCCCCCGCCGCACACGATCGCGTTTCCGGGAAGACCTCCCCGAGCTTCCCATCTCACCGCCTGCTTCGCCTTTAAGACAAGAGCGTGATCTGTCTACTATCATGTCTGTTAGTGAGCGCATGAGTGTGTTGCACAGCTCACCCTCTAGCCCTACGTCGACACACCATGGCCGGCATCGCTCGATCGATGCGCTAAATTGCAGCTCGCCAACGCCGCTTGAGAGTCAGGTTCAGGATGAGCTCGAAGGCGAGGAGCAATTGACTGATACACCGTCTCCTGAGCCCCGCTCTATTTCCATTGCATCGGTTGGGTCAGAGTCGGAGTGGCTGGCTGGTCGCCTCTCAAGTCGCCACTTGCCAATCTCACGGTCTACCAGCCGGCGTTATGCAGACTCACCAGAACTAGACTATGGTGACGAAGCCGCAAACAAGGCCAGCACCGAGCTTGGATTTGTGCGTAGGTCTTCTTCGCAAGCACACTATGCAGACGAAAATGTGCGGGAGACCTCTGGTCAGGAGGGCGACGCTCTTCCGTATGTCATGGGTGACGGCAAGGCTGGTGCCAACACAGACACAGTAGCTGGGGTTGCTGCATCGGCTGACACTGGAAAGAACACCACAGTGCTGGAGGCCAATGTATTGCAGCAGCCTTTGGATACCGAGGACCACCGACCTACTATGGGCTCTGGTAACATGTTCTGAACTGAATAACGTACCATGTGTCTCAGCCTGTGAAGTGAAGTTGTGTGTGACACAGCGTTGCACTGACAGCTTCAACTTGTATTTTCATTTGCTCTGACGAAACTTGCAATGCAATCTTGGTATTATCTATGCCTTGTTACGGGTATGAATTCATCCTTGTTAGACTAATCAACGCAGCCTCTCGTCCATTCTTGCCAGCCGTCCACTCGTTACCACCAGTCCCAACTGGGGACATCTATTAAATAACAAATACTGCGCCATTGCTGTTGTAGCACCACCCGCATGTCCAGCGCTCTGCGTTGTTCATGCCAATATATATATATATATATCCGAATTACCGACCTCTTATTCGCTCATTACCCTACTGCGACGACCTTTTACATTTTCCTTTATCATTCTCATTCACCCCAAAAAATCCACAAAAACAGATGAAAACTTTGGTAAAAACAACATGATCACTATATAACACAAAATCTACATATGGCTTGAGAATGGGCGACGAGGCTCGTTTACTACTCGAACTGTTGTGAGGACAACCCGCACTTGGTAAGTTTCGTTGGGGCTTTTATTGATATACAAACTTTGACGCAAGGGTGCACCAAAAGTTTGGCTCTAGCTGTGTCGTGTCTTACCTACAATTCTTGGACGTCATTGATGTACGCAATCTCTTGTTGCATTTCCTGCTTTTCGTTTTCCTGCACCTACACAGCGATTTTTTTTCTTTTTTTGGATTATTTATCCCTCCTTCATATACCCCTACTTGCTGCTCTGTCATAATTACACATGGTCGTTTTTGGTTCGTTGATTTTCGGGTTTTTATTTTCATGTGTGAAGCCTCCACGTGGATCATTATTTGTTGAGGTTCTTTTTTTCGTTATTGTTGGAGTCTGAGGGATATATGGGTGGGAGGAGGAAATGCGTGATATTTAACGGCAGGTGTAGGTGAGATTATTGATATCTTGACAAGACAGCCTGCCTGTCTTAGTCATTGGGTGGTTGTTTTTTGAACAGGAGTTTTATAGATGCTAGAATACGAATTCCCGGTGGTCATTTCTACCATGTCCACAACGTAAGATCCTGGCTTGTGCTTACTCCGGACGTTGTTCCGGTGTGTGCATCTGTGTTCTGGAGTTTTGCATTGTCGTGTCGATCGTGTGCTGTGTATGGCTGCGTAATTCATGGTGCATAAGCGGTGCGTTATGCTAGGGAGCAAAGGACCGTTCGGGAATTTGAGACAGGAAAATCTTGGAATCATTGGGGAAACATGAAACGAGGCCTGGCCTGGAGTAGTGGAGTAGCAGCAGCAGACTGCTTCGGATTGGACTTGTTGCGATGCTCGTGAAGTTGAAATACAGAGCATGTTGTCCATGGTTTAGAGCTCAGCGCCTTAAATATAGGGCATGAAGCTTACGTTATAGAGACAAGGCATTTTGGCTACAGCGCCCTTCGCAGCGCAGAGGCCATCGCTATGGTCGTACAGAACAACAAAACAGGGGCGCTGTAGCTGGGCTTAGTCAGCAACAGACACCCCTACCCCTGGCTTAGCCTTGGCCTTGGATAGAACTTCTTCCTTCGACTTGTTCTCTTATTGTTGTTCTGAACGACATTCAATCACGCCAGCTATCACCTCTTTTTCGTCTGTTCTCTTTCTGTCTTTTCATTCATCTTGGCCTCAAATCCGTAATTCAGCTTCCTTGTTTTGATTCGTCCTTCTGGCCTTTGCTGTGCATTGGTCTAAGCGTTTGCCTTCTGCCTCAGTCTCCCTTTGACAACCTGTGATCGACGGCACAACTTCTTGACGGGTCCTTGCCGATTCTAGCTTCACGACGAGACGATAGACAATACGACCTGGTTTTCTTTTTTTCCCGCTTTCCATTTGCTTCCCCTTTTAGCAGAGATACACTGGCAATTAGGTTGACCTGCCTGCGTACTGGTTTTACTGTAGCTTACGCCCATCATCTTTCGCATACCATGGCTGAGAATTGTTGAACAAAACTTTGCTGCTTCAGGACTTGTACGTCTCTTCGATCAAGCGTTACTTGCTCTTGTTTTTTCTTTGTCACGAAACCGCGGTGGATAGCGCTTTCCCGCCTCGAAACGCTGCGATAATATTTTTGCGACACGGTACGACACGATATACGACATACAACACCACTCCTCTCCATCCCCCCCC
>MKGM01000433.1:0-16593 GCA_002018265.1 Ceratocystis harringtonii | reverse complement strand
CCCCCCCTCTCTCTCTTTCTCTTTCTTTCTCCTTCTCGCCGTCTCTCTCGCCGTCTAAACACCTTGCGTTAATACCCTATTTTCACCGCGGCCTTGGCCATGTTCTTTGTCGCCCTGGATCCGAGGTTGTCTTGTCAAGATCCACCACTTTTCTCAGCCTCGTCGCTTCTATCGTAAACTCGAAAACGCTATATCCATCTTATTTTCACCATGCCCCATGACCAATTCATGCTCCATGAACCTCATGAATCCCCCTTTCTACAACCCGCCACTGCTGCTGCTGCTGAGCCACTGCCGCTGTTCCACCCACCTCCTCCGCCCCCGCCAGCGACGCAAACTGCCTCCTCAAAGCCGACTACCACGCTTATTTCGACTACGATCTCAGATGTGCGCACCTCGGCCTTTGTCACAGCCCCCCCGTCTCCTGCCTCACGGTGGTGGGATGCCAATATTGACTACAATGCATCGCACACTGGCCCAGAACCCGATCCGCCCCTTGCACCAATGGGCTCGTCCGATTCCTTCTTCCGTGTATTTCTCGACAACAACACCACTGCCGCCAATAGGCCCGACTCTACTGCTGTCGTTCCCTTCTCTGGGACCGCTGCCTCAGCAGCCCCGTTGGCTTCAGGGTCAGTCTCCGCATTAGGCCCTGCGCAACCATCGTTGAATCTCCCGAGCGGACAATGCAATTTCGTTAATTTGACTCTGGGCGGGAATGGTGCAAAATGCGGCTGTCGGCGTTTTTACAGCTCATGTGATGCGCTCAAATCTGAGCCAACCGAGTTCTGCATGTGCTTGCATCACGCATGCTTCCATGATCACTCGCCGTCAAACGCAAGTGCAAATGCGTCTGCCCAGCAACTCGACACCCCCGCCTCGTCCTCGTACCTGCCACCGCCGTCATTATTACCTCCACACTCGCAGCTTCAATCCCATATCCAGCCATCCATTAAAACACCAAGGATTGCCCAGAGCCCGCTACAAGATATATCGTCCCGTTTCTCACAGGTTGCAGCTTCTCGTCCGCCTATGCTTCCGCCCAGTCACCGCCCGTCCACCTCTGCAAGTCATGCCGCTTTTCTCCATCCACCTCCTCCGCCGCCGCCTCCCCGTCCGCTTACAGGCCCTCGCAACCCCAAGACGCAGTCAACATATATTCCCGACACCCTTGGCTGGAATAGTCCAGGCAGCGCTCAACCGTGCTTAAAAAACGACAGTATATCAACCAACATCGCGCCTGTGCGCCAACCTTCGTCACAACTAAGCACCACCACTACTTCCTCAAGCTTCTTTCTGCCTTTTGGAGGAAAAGGTGCTCACCTCATTGGGGCGCTGGGAACAAAATCTCGTGAGCCTCTCCGCGACAAACTACAAAACCAAGACGAGAGCACAGTTAAGCAGCCATCTACACTCAAGCCTAAACACCCTACTTGTGATAGTATGGCTACTACTTGCTCTGACTCTGAAGCTGCCGAGCCAGCAAAACCACCATCTAAAACCTTGAAATCACCCTTGAATAAAAACATGCCATCAACCGAAAGCCCTTCTACAGAGACCCCGAATATAGACCTCAAAAATCTCACAGACATGGTCAATAGTCATGAACACCGTCTTGACCGCCTCGAAAATGTATCTGTCATCACAAGCATGCATGAAGAATGTAACGAGCGTCACGAGTCTCTCGATTTGCGCCTATACGACCTCGAAACTCGCGTGGAGGATGTCGAAAAGTTGGTCAATGACAGCAGCTTCAAGGTCGGCCAAGACAGCATGAGCTCAGATGGCTACGGCCGCGCCGATTTAGTCAACCGGATTGAAGCGCTACAAGCACAGGTCAATCTTCTCCAGAACACAGTCCCCTCTATATGGCAACCGTGGGAAGTCGATGTGGTTTTCCTACCATTCGCCCTTCACAAAATCTGGCTTCCTAGCCATGAGTTCAAGATCAACTCTTCCTCAGATTCGCTTCCGGGGACAGATAGCTGGATATCTCAGCCGCCTGGCGCATATTCCCTGTCTTCGGCCCATCAACCACAGTCCCCGTTTTGTCAAGATTGGCGGAGTGATGAGGATGGTCAGGACTGGCTGCTACCTCGGGCATACAGAATTGACAGTCTTTTGGATAAGCGCTTAAGAAGTCGAGGCTGCATCCGCAGGATATCAGTTAAGGGACCAGATGCCCGATCTGTGCAAATTGCCATCAACGCATCGTTTGCAGGTCTACTAGCCAGCATCTCAGCTCAGAGACAATCACAGCTATCATTCACCCGGAAATCCAAATATATGGGTTTGCAGCAAGATTGGGTGCCCCTGCGCAAGATCCACAAAGACTCTCGCCTCCGCTTTCTGACACCGGCTGAGATGATCACCCCGGCAACATGGGACGTTGTGTTTCTCAAATCAGTTCTAATGAAGAGCTCGCAGCCTCGCCTCTTTATCACCCAGCCCGAGGCTTATGTGCAGGATCGCATTGCCTTTGATCTGGGCTGGAGTTGGCAACGCCTGCGTGAACTTAGTCGCTTCTATTCGGAAGATCCCGAGTCACAGGAGGTTGGCGAGGCCGATGCTCTTGAGGAGTGTTGGACCTGGAACGATCTTCTTGATGGGCAGTCGGCTGAAGCTTACAAACCCTGGCTCGGAGACCCTTCGATATCCCCCGCAAGCCACCGAAACCCTGCTCATTCACACGCCTCTCGACATGCCTCTAGCCCTCTATCAAGCAGCAGAGGCCAAACGCCAAACAAAGTCATCAAGGTGCCTTCCCGTGCTATGCTAGGACGCACTGCCTCTGTGCCACTCGCTAGGCATGTTCCCAGTTACAGTTTCCCCTCGGCGTCAATGCCTGACAACCGTCGAAGAATAACATCACACGATGGCCATGCTCAAAGCCCCATTCGCGCATCCTTTACCCGTCGTCGTCCCACACGCTCCCCCTCGAATCGCGCACACCCCACGCCTCGTTGGAGCAGTGGACCCCCCAGCCCCCGGCCCTTTGCCTTGAATACGCCCACTACCGATGGCACGCGCGCTGTCAGCAGTAGCTCATCCAAAGGCAGCCGTGCCACAGCCTTCAACTACGCCACGCCTCACAGCAATACTACTGGTCCAGCAGGCGCTAATGCTGGGTCTGATGCCGATACGGACGTAGCCGGGGCTAACGACGGAGACACGTTCATGACTGAAGACAGCTTTAGCATCAACGACGACAGTGACAGCGGGCTTATTCTTCACAACCACCATGACAATCTACGCCAGGTGTTACAGAGCCATGCGGCGTCGCTCCATGGGCATTCCCCGTTCCACAGTCAGCACTCCAAGCAAGAGTTTGCCAGTGACGACCCCGCATCGTGGCACCAGTTGCCAGAAGATGAGCCATGGCCAGGAATTGAAGACCACGTGTCTGTATGCAACGATGCAGACGACCAGCATCGGCGCCAGAACAAAAATCAGGGTCAAGACCATGCTATTATTTACCGTCAGCCCGGCAGCAAGAGTGCCAATGGCACTGGTAGCACAAGTGATGCAAGTAGTAGCCAGCCCTCAGAGTATCCATCGACACACCCTGACCATGGCGGCTTCCATATTCACGAAGACGGGGATGAGGATGAGAACATGATTTTGTAGATTATGCGGCGTGGTATTTATATGAGTCTTTGCCCTTTTATTCTTTTTTTATTCTTTGACTTGTTTAGTTCTTAACTAGCTAGTCCCTGTTTACATGTCTGGCGTTCTTGGAAGTTTGGGCTCTTTACTCTACGGTGGCCATGTCGGATGTTTTGCTTGTCTTCTTCCTCACATCGTTTCTATTTGCTTGTGGTAGTTCTGTATCTATCTATGAAGGCGCGTATATACACCCGCAGTTGTCATTGGTTTGAATTTTGAGAAGTATATTCAAGTTTAGCTACATGACGGTATTTGCCTACTAAAGCTTACGTTTAACAACAGGCTAAAGTAGGGTTGTTAGAATACATGCTATTTTGTACTAGTATAAGATGTTAAGATAACGCATGAAACCGGTTGTGCGATGAAAAAGAAAAGAAAAAAAAAGAGAAAAAGCAGGGTATCCAACCAGAAAACGAAACAAGCAAAAGGAAAAAAAAAAACAAAAGTATCTGGCGTGAGAACCCTTAACACGGAGGGTTGGAGCTGGTAATCGACTTGGAAAAGTAATAAAGTCATTATGTCTAGATGACAACAAGAGACGCACAGCGCAATGAAAGATGAAAGCAGTAAAAGTTGGACAGCGAAAGGATGGTAACGTCCGGGTAAGAAGAGGACAGACAGATAAGATCAGCAAATGGCAAAGGGTAGAAACGAAACAGGCTAAACAAGACACATCATCGTAGTCGGCGAACAAGGCAGAAGAGAAAGACGGTAGCGAGGCAAACCACGCAAAACAAAATGCAAGCTCAAAAACAAATAGGACACGCAAGGTCTACGACGCGCAAGTCATTAACCATACCACGTCCGGCCTGGCATCAGGCTATGGGCAATCACGCAGCGCTTCGTCTGGCACATGCGCTCGCGATCAAGGTTTTTCCAGATCGGCCCGGTCGGCCCATTAACGTAGTGGTACTGACTAAAGAGACGCCACTGGCGCTTATCGGCCAGAGGGTAGAGGCGATCGCCCCACGCACCCGTGTAGAAGAACCAGTCCACAGGCGCATCAGGATTCTGCATCGCGGGCGTCAAGCAATTGGGGTTGGCCATGCTGTTTTCTGGCTCGGGTCGGTCGTACTCATAGAAGTACATACGACTGTTTTGCGCAGGGTCCCAAAGTGGCCCTCTGTCAGTAACATCCTTGAGAAGTTTAAATGGTAGGATGTAAGGTTGTAGGCCAGGCATGGCGTACATAGCATGACTTCCAACGGCGCTGTAGATCACAGGTCGCGATCCGCGCTTCTCGACAGCGCCCCAGGCATAGGCTTGGCCGCCCTCGTGTTCGCTGAAGAAGACACCTCGCGGAACGCCGTTTTCAAACCGCACCATAGCGTGCTCCCAGTCACCCACGTGGTTTCCAAAGCGGACATTAAGGACGGTTTGGCCGAGATTGTAGCTGTAGAAGAAGAACCAAAAGGCGTCGACGATTCCCGATCCCTTGTCAACCACGATCAGCGTCGCGGGGGCTGAGGAATAGCCGTTGGAGTTGGGCTTTCCCCTTTGTCCGTCTTTTTCTTCATCGGCTTGAAGGCGCTGCTGGTCACCGCTGCTTTGTCTTCTATGGTGTTTTTTGACATAGCCAGGAAGTCTTCGGGGGTCTGTGATGCGATTTAACGGCTCAGTAGGCTTGACATCGAACCAGGTAGTGCCTTCCTGAAGCCACTGCTCATCGTGGGGGATTTTGGCGTGCTTCTTAGGGTCGGGGTGTCCATGGCCGGGGTCATCATGGCTGGGATCTGACTCGTCGTCGCTGTCGTCCCATTCGCCAGGACGTCCAGCAGAGTTGAAAAGCCAGGTTGGGCGGCCTTCGACGTCGTCCACGCTGGCAAGGAAGACTTTGTTGGTTTCGGACAGGTTGTTCAGCTGGCTAAGAGTATCAAGACTCAAGGGCTCGGCAGGAGCAACCGGTTTCATGCCATTGCCGTGGGTGTCAACGGTTACATGCATGTGACGTACATGTTCTTCGATATCACTGGGCCAAAAGTGCTCATTGCTGTACAGATGAACAAGCGGTGCGTGGTCGAGTACATACTGGGGAACACTACGAAGGATGGTGCCGGACGCAGGATCTTGGCTAGAGTTGAGTTTAGGACGCGGAAGAGAGGGCTTGTGGGCCATCTGCCAACTGTGATAGATCGCACTAGGGCTTCCTTCGTCGCCTTCAAGGTCATCAAACTGGATGGGCTCGTCGGCGTCGTAGAAGGCCGAGGGGTCGTCGTATTTGTCCATATCTTCAGGCGCTAGATATGACTGGTTTCGGTCTTCCACAAGAGATCGCAGCTCCAGGCTGAGACGATGAGAGTGATCGGTAGGAAGGATAGAACGCTTGCCTCCAGGTGGGTCAACACGAATATGCTGGATTCCACAAAGACTCAGCCAGCGGCACGCCTGGCGATCTAGCCAGTAGTGTGACGATCCGATCCATTGTCTGTCAGCACGGCGCTTTTCACCAGTTGGAGGGACCGGGTTCAGCACGCGCGGTATTAGCCAAGTTCCAAGGGAGGCTGAGAAGAAGAGGAGGCCAAAGAAGATGAGATAGCGTAGGCGAGATAATGAAAAGGAGTGGCCCATTTTTGGGAGGGCAGAGAGGGCGATTGTGTGTGTGTTTGTGTATGGATCTGTCTACGGGTGTATTTCCTCAGGAAAAGGGACAGAGAAGTCAGAAACGCGACCAAGCCACGGGAAGGTTTGGTACAGTGAGTCTGTGAGCAATAGGTGGATGCGTGATAGAGAGCCACCAAAAATATAGGGTTTGGGGCCTTCCAAGATCAAAGCAAAAAAAATTAGGGAAATCTCGATTTTTGAGGTCCAAAAAATTAAAGCAAGACAGAAAAAAAGAATGAAAATAAAACGATGAATTATTTGAGTTACCAAGAGACGAAGAAAAATAAAGAAAAAAAGAAAAAGAAAGAAAGATAGAAAATAGACGAAAAGAAAACTGGGAGATGGAGAGTTTTGAAACCTGCCACTGTAGAGCTTGATGGCAAAAAAGGACGGGTGCCACTAAATCAGGTAGGTACGGCTCCGTTTGCTTTTTAATTGTTCTTTTTTTTACGACAGGGAAACTACCATTTCTGGGACCCAACGTAGTAGTATAGATAATTCACCGTGCATTATGCACACGTACATGTGCAAGCAGGCATGTATGTATTCAGTTGGCTAGCAAGCGGCTGCTGACAAAGAGAAAAGCCCCAAGAACAGGCACGTCATGCCACTCTGGAAATACCAAGATTCCCGCTTTTGTCCTGTAGAAGCCCGATTTCCCGATCTCTTTCCCTTCTGCTTTGGGCTAGGTAAAGGCTATGGATTTGCATGGTGGGCTACTCCACTTTTCCCGAGCCTTCTCCTCCTCTTCGTTTCTCCACCCATTTGTCTGACACACCACTACATAGAAGAGAGTGAGGCGGTAGGCAAAAGGACGCACAAGCTCGCTGTCCAAGTCCGGGTGCAGTCTTGCTCTGATACAAACATCTTCTCTGCACACTTTAGCTTGTGCTACTTCTTACTACCAGACTTGAAACACTTCGAAAAGAGTAATTACGCTCAAGCTACGATTGCGAAAACCCACATGCTTTTTTAACCTTTGGCGCATGCCGAAAACTTAAAAAAGGCCACACGCCTTTAGAGAGGATTCACTAGTTTAGGTCCACAAATATAGCAGAGGCGATATACCAAGGTGCCACACCACGGCTCTATTCATTCAAGTACCAGGTACAGCCTGCACGGTATTCTGACAGTCGTCAACAGTTGTGTCATTGTTCGCTGGAAAGACGGGGTATCAATGTTTCTTCATTATGGCTACCCAGCTACCATTCCACAATCTCCTGGCCCTACACATTCGCGCCTTGTGCCGCTAGTGAGGCTGCGGCGGATTCCCCACCGTCTTGTATAGATCCCTCAGTTCAAAGTCATCATGGCTGCCCTCGGGGATCTCGCCAACGACGCGCGCTGGTTGGCCAGCCACAATGCTAAAGCTAGAAACGACCATTTGTGGCGGAATGACAGCGCCGTCCAAGATCTTAACATAGTCTTTAATGATGGCTAGCGTCCCGATCACTACGTTGTTTCCAATGTGCACATGGCTGCCCACAACAGCCGCTTCAATGACGCTGCCCTGGCCAACAAATACATGGTCGCCGAGACGGAGCGGGACGTAGGAGAAAACACTACACGGGGAGAACACCAAGCTGTTAGCCGTCTAGTATGTGATGATACCGTTCCAGCGCGACTGTTTGCGTTTACAGCTGTGGATGTGGATGTGGATGTGGATGTGGGTGTGTAGACGCATGCATCTACGCTACTCTTACCCCTTGTTCAGTCTCGCTGGCGGTCGTAGGAGACACCCACGGCTCAGGAAGCAGTAACGCCCAATGGCAATAGCCGTGTTGTTACCAGACTGGCCCTGGCCCTGTGGTACTGCATTTGCTGGGAATCGGGCAAGGTCGCCTCGGATCATGACTTCTGGCTGGATGACGGTCTTGCCACCCAGCATGATGTTCTGGGTGCCGACCAGCGTAGCCTTGCGGGCTACCTTGTTGCCGGTGTCCTAGATATGCGTTAGACCGGACATAGCAGCCAGAAATGCGCCGCATGCTTGTGGGCAAAGCTTACAGTCTCAATGTACTCTCCTTTTACTGGGCGTCGTGACATGGCGGGCGAGATTTATGGCAGCTCTCCCCAAGAATAACCAGCCGTAACGGCTTCCTAGGAAGGGCTTTGTGCTGGCCAACGCAGCTGTAGTACAACCTAAATATGGGGCTTCTGTATCGCTGCCAGCTGGCAGTCTCCACCCCGTGGATCTGGGTACGTACCAGTACTTCCCTCACAGCTACAACCTGGCCACATAAAGAGTACATAAAGACAAGCGGAATGCGAGAACCCCACCCCGCTCCGCCCAGTGTTGGCTGATTTATTGCTCATCTCACAAGGCGGAGCCTCGTATTCTTTTTACTGTATTCAATGGCCATTTATTAGGCAGCTTGTGTGTGCCTCTTCTCTCCAGGTTTCGCAGGAAAGTGGAAGTGAAGAACGGTAAGGCGAAGAGGCAAAATGGATAAATGTAGTATCAGCCTCTGGCTGCTTTGCGCCGATTGGCTGTTTAGGGCCCTCTCCCACCAAAACTGAAAACAGCTCACAAGCAGGCTGTAGTGAGCTTTTTGACGCCACTAAATCCTGAGGCTGGGTGCGGAATGCGAGATTGTTGGGCGAGCCGATGCTTCCGGTAGTATTTTATTCCCTGCTATTTTTTTGCCCTGGTCGTTCACAGGCAAAGAGGATCAAGGTGTCGTTGGACTGCGGCTTAGCCCGTCGGCTAAAATGCAACCATAAATGCCTATGTTGTAGTCCCCACTAGTCAACATTCCAAGCCCCAAACCCTACATTTTTCTAAGCGCCCAGCTTGTTACTGGCGCCAGCTTGGCGCACTGTGATTGGCTTAACTTACATTGTTATACTACACCACCACCCAATGACAAGGCGTACAGACAGCAACAAAGCCTTTGTCAAGGCCCCCTCCCCTCTCTCAGAGAGCCTTACCCTGCTCCGTTACAGGCCTTTTTGCGCGTTGCTCAGGCGAAGCGCTGTAATCTAGAGTCAGGATGTTCTTGCGCGCTGCCTAGGTATCCAATCAGATGCAGGCTCAAACATTGAGAGGAGGGGGGGAAAGCCTTGACTGATATTGGCTTACTACAGAAGCACAAGATTGAAGAAGTCCAAATAGAAGCGGCAGAAACAGTCGGATGGTCACTTGACTTCAGTTTTTCCTTCTCTTTCTTGTATCTTACATCGCAGGTGTCCAAGTTCCAAGACATTCTACATCTACACCTAGATCACGACAGAAGCTCTCTTAGCTCTTAGACCTTTGTACCACAGCTTAACAGACTCTTACTCTCGCCTATACCCTTTTGCGATCAAGTGACCGCCGTTTATAATGTCGACCCAATATCATCCGCGTGAGCCCATTCCCGCCCCGGTGCCTCTTCCATCGTGTCTAAAAACTACTAACATCCGTGTATCACAGCCCCTCCCTTTACCAGCGCTGGCGCTGGTGTCGCTATTAGCACTCCGAGTATATTTTCTGCACTTCCTCTGCCATCTGTCAGTCTCACTAACAAACACCTCATGCAGCCCCTCAGAGAATGTACCCAGCACCACCTACCGCTACGGCCACTACAACGGCCATAGCCTACGCTGCTCCCCCTGCTCCCCACACGCCACCACACTATGCACCACCCGCCTCAGCACCTGCTACCAAAACAACCTTTTACCCGCCTCCGCCGTCCATAGCATCGCCGCCCAAATCTCCCCAGGGCCCACTGACATCCTACCCTGTGCCCCAAGCATTTGCTGCGCAACGGATGTATCCGCCTCCTCCTAGCGCTAGTGCTACGCCCCCTAGTCCACCAGTCGCCACCAACCCACCGGCGCCCTCACCCGCTCCCATCACATCGCGTGCTACGTACACGCCTCCATTCGTCCAGCCGATGCCTTCAGCGTCGCCCGTACCCGCCTCGGCGCCGGCTCCTCCGTCTACTTTGGCACCTGCTGCTACTCTAGATACTAGTGCTACTGCTGCTTCTATCGCAGCCGCCCCTATGGCTATGCAGTTTGCCCCACCACCGACCGAGGCTTCGGCTCCTGTAGAGCCAAGTGGGACTAGTACTGCCCCCGTACCTGCCCCTACTTCTGTAGCAGCTGGTAGTAGCCCACCCATACCGGCTGCCGACAAGACTGCGCCGCTACCCCCCACAAGCGCATCGGCCAAAACTCTCGTGGCAAGCGCTGCTAGCGACATTCGCCGCGTGTTTGCTTCCTCCCGCAAAGCAGTTGCTGAGGCTACAGCTTCTAATGCCAGCAACATGTCCACGCCCACTGCCGCGTCTACCCCTCCCACAGCTCCATCAGTTCCCGCAAAGTCTATGTCGACACCCAGTGGTCCAGCCGACAGCCTCGGCGGTTTCAGTGGTGCTCATAGCGTCTCCGATGACACGGGACTCTTCAACGGCGGTAGCTTCCGCATATCGCACCGCGACTGCAACAGCATGCTTACCATTCAACTAGCGTTTGGTGCCCCGCTAATCGCACGACCGGGTGCCATGATTGCTATGTCGCATAGCGTGACGCTAAAGGGCACGGCCTCGTTTAGTCTCAAGAAATACGTTGCTGGTGGCGAGGTCGGCCACTCGACGTACTCAGGCCCTGGCGAGGTGCTCCTGGCCCCGGCAATGCTAGGCGATTTGGTCACGTTGCGTTTGAGTGGTAGCGAGACATGGAGCTTGGCCCGGGACGCCTTTCTAGCATGTACGCAGGGCGTGAAGAAGGACTATAAGCGTCAGGGCTTGAGCAAGGCCATATTCTCAGGCGAGGGTCTATTTGTGTACAAAATTTCAGGCACGGGCTTGCTGTGGATAACAAGCTTTGGGGCTGTGATACGCAAGGAGGTAAGTTTGAGTTTTGCTGCCGTCTTTTTCTCCTCGTTCATAGGTGTATTTTATTAACCTCATGTGGCTTCTTTGCTGCCATTGCCCCTCCTCCCCAGCTCCAAGACGGCGAAAAGTATTTCGTCGACAACGGCCATCTCGTCGCCTGGAACACCAAATACGTCATGGAGCGCGTAGCGTCCGGCGGTATTATGTCTGGGCTTACTTCGGGAGAAGGCCTTGTGTGCAAGTTCACGGGCCCTGGCACGGTGTATATCCAGACGCGTAATCCGGTACGTCTCAACCCAAGATCCTCGGCTCCTTCAAGTTGTTTATCGTTTCTTGGATATAGCCGCTAACCTTTACCAACAGCGGACCTTCAGCGCGTACATGGCCGGCCAGCAGTACCAGGGATAACATGTGAAAGAAAGATGGGTGAGGTTTGAAGAGAGTATAAGAGGCGGACGTGACATCATCATTAGTTTGAAGACAGCATCCCCGTCGCTCATAGTAATACAGACAGCGGCATATAGCATATCTGCTATATCTGAAAATACATGCAACGTGTATACGCACAAAGGACTGCACTAAAACACAAAGGCAACAAGTAATCACAAGGACAAGTAGGAAAATACTGAAGGAAAAAGGAAACAATGGCAAGGTTTGGTTGGCAATGGTGGAAGAGACCTCCTAAAGAGCCATGAAGCCAACATTTATCCCACGCCCGACATGCCCAGTCGAACTTGGGTTCACGTCATACACACCGAGACAGTTAAGACACAAGTCAAGAAAATAAACGCAGGATTTATAAGAACAGAAACCAATATGGAGATTTGATATAAAGCACTAGCCACAAGATAGCCTATGCCAAAAGCACGCTTTTCTTTAGGACCGCTTGCTGAAGTACATATAGTAGAAATGAATAGAGGCGTATAGAGAGCCATACAGCGAAAAGGTATAAAAAAAGCCTCAAGCGTACGAAGAGAGCCCTGATCCAAGATGGCACACAAAAATGATATGATGAATAAAGAGGGTATGAGAGAGATGGGGGGGGAGGGGGTAAGACGAAAGGAAAAATGAGCCAAAAAAAAAAACAAAAGCCACAAAAAACATATCATGAAGAGGAAAAATAACACCCTGCAAAAGGATCAAAACACACATCAGACCAGCAATGGTACGACAGGTCTGGGGCGAAGAAGCTTACAAACAAAAACAAGTTCTTAGTAGCCAGCACCGCGTTGCCAAGGACTGGAGATGGAAGGCGTTAGCACAAACAGATGAAACATGAGGGAACACTACGTAGTGTTTATTCCTTACCTTTGGTTATTTTGCTGGCGGAACTGCGCGGGGCTTGGTGCACCACTGTACGAGTTCACATTTGTGTTGCTGTTGCTATAAGCTGACGGCGCGTTCCCATAGGGACTCGCGGGCGCTCTGTCAACACGGGCGCCGTTGAAGCTCGGACTAGGGCTCTGGCTGCGCTGTTGACCGCTTGGGAATAGCGGCAACGACGGGTCAATAGGTGAGCGAGGGGGAATAGCACTGCTGCCAGGAGCATTTTTCTTTTCATTGACCGAGTACGACGAGGCGGAAGCAGCGTTGCTAGCAGTCAAGCTTCCGCTAGCCTTATTGGCGGCACGCTTGCGAATGCTGTCCGAAGAAATCGACTCGTTATCCTCATCCAGATCAAGTTGGGTCTTGTAGCCGCCGTGTTTGTCGCCACGAGCAGTCGCAGCCAGGGCATCGAGCTCAGTAGTCGCGGCAAGGTGGGTCTGCGACTTCATAAACGAGGCACGGTCATCAGCCATGTAGTGGTAGCGGTTGTCTGGGTTCTTGCGGAAGAAAACGAGCACGGTCGAACCAATGATCATCAGTAGTAGAATCAGCGAGAAGGCGGCGTTGAGAATAAAGAGAACAACACCGACAATACCAACCATGAGAGCGGGAGCGCTAAATACGTTGGTCATGAGGAAGAGGAAGATGGCATTGATAAAGTTGACAGCACAAATAGAGATATTGATCGAATTGGTGGTCTTGTCCATCCACGGGCGGATGACACTGGCGGTAATTAGAGCAGCAGCCTCGAGGATGACAAAGGCCACAGCCTGAGTGGTATCAGACTTCTGACCGAAGGCAATAAACATGCCCTTGACAAGCAAGTAGGCCAAAGTGGGCACGATGAAGTAGTAGGCAGAGGCACGGTACTGGACGTAGAGGAATCCCCACTTGTTGATGGCCTGGGGGTCGGAGAAGAGGATGTATGCGGGGTTCTGGTGCATGGTAACAGAGCGGCGAGCAATGAGAATAACCTTGCTGGCAGCCCAGGCAAGGGTAATAGAGATACCAAAGAAGAAGAAGACAGCGAGCACAACCTCGGCAGGAGAGTCATTTTGCTTGAACTCCCACATGCAGATGATAACGAGCTGGGGGAAGCCAATGAGGGAAATTCGGAAAAGAACACCCTTAAGGACAGTACGCCAACCATTGCGGAACTCCTGGAAGCGATCGGGCCTGATGGTCTTGTTCTTGGCCAGGATTTCGGTGATGCCCTTGAAGGCAGCAATGCCCCCGATGGTAGCAATGACAAAGAGGCAGAAAAAGGTCAAACCGGTGAGGAAGAAGTTGCTGGACTCAATATTAGCCAGGAAAGCGACACGCTCAATGCCGTAGACCAGATAATGGCCAGCGCTGGTGGTGATGACGCTGCGGCGAGCTAGTTCAAAGGCAGCACGGGGCAGCATGGCAATATCACGCGTCATCAGTGCGCCAGGGCCGCCACGAGTGTAGAGATCGACAGCGCCATGCAGGAGGCCACGCTTTTCAACCTGGACGGACACGGTTGACATGGAGTCGAAGAGGGTAGTGGGAGTGCCGCCAGTCGCGCGCTGATACCAGGTGAAGATGTCCTGCATAAAGCCCAGGTGGATGACACCCATGGACCACTGAAAGTCCTGAGTCCACGCACGCACAATAGGCGGCATACGTACAGCAGTCAGGCCAATCATGGCCTGGGCTTGGAAGTAGCTGAAGAGTGACATGGCATTAGAGGCAACGTGGGCAGCAGTGTTTGAGTGACCCATGCCGGAGATGACGGCAGCCGAGATGAGGGCCAGACCAGCAACAACAGCAGTAGCCCATTTGACAGCCAAGAGATTAACAGTCTTTCCGTTGGAGATATCAGCCTCGACACAGGCAACCTGGTCGCCCGTGGCCGACATACTGACAATGATTCTGACGGTGGCATCGAGATCAGGAACACTGTAGGCAATGCCGGGAATGTCCTTGATTGTGTTGGCATCAATAGGCAGACTAAAGGTGGGGATGGTTAAATGGCCGGAGCGCAAAGGGCAGATACCAGCAAGGTCTTCGTAATCGCAAGGGTCGAGAGTACGCTCGAGGATTTCGTAGCCGTAGGCAGAAATGGAGATGTCAAAGGTCACATTGCCGTTAACGGAGACAGTGGCCTCGAGATCGACACTAGCAGTGCCATTTTCAGGAGTGAAGATGACCTTGAAGAGAGAGGCGCCGAAGCCCGACGAGTCACCACAAGTATTGAGGGACTGAGAAGTGAGAACACGCTCAGCAACAGCGGGAACAGGAGAGGCGACGAGGGCGGCCAACGCGGCCAGGGGGGCCCAACGGGCGAGGGAGAACTTCATAGCGGACGGACGGTATCGCGATGAGGACGAAGAGAGAGATCGAGACGAGAGAGACAAGATGGATATGAGAGAGAAGACGAGAGGAATAGAAGTCTCTCAGACGAGTGTTGATGATTAGTTGTGTGACTTTGTGGCTGTGGCTGTGTTCAACGTCTGGATCGAAGGAAGAAAAAAAATAAGGGTCGAAACAAAGCGAGAGTAAGAAATGAAGAACACAAGGAGAAGCAAGCTGACTGTGCTGATGGCTTAGTCTGGATTAGATTGCCACGCGTCTTTTTTGTTATCGAGGTTGACGATGGCAGCGGCCTTGTATTTTGTGGCGGCTCAATAAGTCTAGATAGTTTTGCGAAGCAGCGTTTCCATCGCCGTAACAAAAGACAAAAAACAAGAGCAAAGAAAATAAAATAAAATAAAAAGAACAGAAGAAGCGGAAGAAAAAAAACAAAAGCCCTCGAGAAAAAAAAAAAGAAAAGAAAAGAAAAAAGGTTTGAGGTAGAAAGCAAGAAAGTTCGGTGATGTAGAAGAGAAGAAAGAAGAGGAAATAACAAAGGAAGAGAAAAAGAAGCCTACAAGTCGACGAGGAGGGCCCTGGAGAAGGGCGCTGTGCACTTGGCAGTAAAAGCCAAGCCAAGCCTGAAGTGGCCTGAATCAAAGTAACATTAGGCCTTGGCTATCGACCCCCCTTCTCGCTGAATGCCACTAAGCCCTGGATTTGGCCACTGGCTTCAGGGCACCTCACCCACTACGGGGAGGCAAACAAGTCGGACCAGGACTAGAGCCAAGACCCAGAACTAGCAGTAGACTAGGCAATCCTCTCCCCCTCCTCTCAAGTACCCACTGTTAACCAGTAGCCAGGGGTAAAACCCACAGGTACTTCCCTTTTCCAGGGGAATCGAGCGTTTCAAGCCAGCTAGCAGGTATCCAGATCGCGCGCTCATATTGACAAGCTAACAGCGAGTACACTACCCACCAAAGCAGAAGCATAGGTGGGATACGAGACGAGCGCCTGACCCGACCAAGACGAAGCCCATAGAGAATACCATGGGGGTGGACGAAGGTCAGGACGAAATGTCAGAGTCAGCGAGTTGGTGGCTTAGCTCTGGTAAGAGCAAAAAAAGAAAAAACTGACAACAGGCCCAAGTTGTCGTCATGCCCTCTCGCATGCGTGCCGTCCTCCTCCTCGGTGTTGTCGTGTATCTGCACGCACACACTCCACCAAGCTGAGCTGTGCTGGGCCTGCACTGCATACGGACAAGGCCTTGGATTTGTTCTATTTTTCGATTTTTTGCAGGCTTTTTTCTCTATTTTTTCTCATCCAACCCATCCATCCATTCCATGATCGTCTTTGCCCCAAACACGCTTGATGAACGACTCCGCCCCAATCCAATCTACCTGCCTTTATTTTCGTACGGAGAAATTCCTGGGCCACCTCGCTATTTTGTCAGATTATGCTTTTTATTCCCTTTTTTTCACTATTTTTATTTGAACTGTGGGTATGAAAGGCCCCCAATACTTTACCGCAGTCTACTTTACTTCCCGTGCCTTATACCCTATATCTTATACCTTATGGCAATATAGTGCGCACATCTTGACATGAAAGGTAGAGAAAGGGCCCCGAAAATATACTTACGGCAGCCCCCCCTGAATCTGAAAACCCGCTGCTATACTTGGCGTATTAACGCTAGCCTATCAATGCCCGCCGCCAGCTTGTTCTTGCTTGCCTACTTGCTATTTGCTTGGCTGGCTCTCCATCCTCTCTCCCTCCTCCCCCCTCTTCCTTCCTGCCTTAATACTTTTAAACGCAGATCAGCCTTTGCTGCTTCATTCACATTGTACCCCCTGTAACCAGCCCC
>MKGM01000432.1:4892-16628 GCA_002018265.1 Ceratocystis harringtonii | reverse complement strand
CCCCCTCCCCCCGCAGCTCTCCCTGCAGCTTAAAGTTTACAGCGGACAATCTGCATGTACACCGCACCTTGCACATACGGCATCAGACGTAGGCAAATAGATACAGATGCAGATGCAAATACAGTAAGTCACTACAATAATTACGTACGTGCATATAGACACAAATGAATACATATACGCATATATACCCCGTTCGTCCTGTGTTTTTGCACTTCTTTCAAACTCTCCATCCTCATTCAAACATCGGACCCGTCTCACAACGCGAAGAGCATTGCCTCCCCAATTTGTCAATTTGTCTCTCTACAACACTATTCTGGGGGCAATCTTAGTTCATCTCTACCCTTAGCACTCTCTCTTTTCTGCTCTTTCTTCCTCATCTTCTTAGAATCTACAAGCCAGTCAGCAACAAGTCAATCTGTTGCGGCCATCTTGTCTTTATCTCCACCTCCACCTCCACCCTCAAATCCGTAGGATCTGAACTCTGATCTGGTGCCGATAAAACTCGTACCAGGCTTTCGTACCCTGCCCAATATACACCCAACTTTGCTCTTGCTGTAGCGGCAGAAATACCACAGAAGCCATGCAACAGCCTGATTCTTCCCAAAGAAACAACGCGCGCATCCTGAATTGGAATCACGATGTAGCTAAATCTACTGGCAGCGTTGTGTCCAGCGCTTCCACCAACATGAAGAACCCTGCAAAGCACCATTCCGCTACTGTTTCCAGGCAGCCTTCTAAATCCAAGGGGAAAGCGCAACCTAAAGTCCCCGTGGAAGAGGACGAAGGCCCTACACTTCTAGACAGTGCCGGCGCTGCCATTTTTGGCCTCGTTGGCCTTGCTGCTGGGGCTGCCCTAACCTACTCCATGGTCAAGGATAACAAGACCAAAACTACCGAGACAGCCATTGCCCACACAGTGAGCACCACCACTGCTACTATTGTCAAGCCAGCCAAACCGCCAGCATCTAAAAAGGCCGGCCAAACTGCTGCCAACGGCAAGAGCTACGGCCCCTCTGCTTCTCGTATTCACTATGTCAAAGCCCCCAGCACAGTGTATGCACCAAGTGAAG
Source organism: Ceratocystis harringtonii (assembly GCA_002018265.1). NCBI lineage: Eukaryota > Fungi > Ascomycota > Sordariomycetes > Microascales > Ceratocystidaceae > Ceratocystis > Ceratocystis harringtonii. The sequence continues at coordinate 15,558 of MKGM01000432.1, read as the reverse complement.
TATCTACGCATAAGCCACTGATGATCGCCGCACCTCCCACCAAGGGTAGCAGCGTAGTGGGCAAAGGGACTCCCCGTGCGAATTCCCGCGCCCGAAGAGCCCCCAGTCAAGCTAGTGTTAATGATTGGGAAACTGTGGCAGGTGCTGGCCGTCCTAGAGGCTACTCTGCGGGCCATGCAGATCCGGACGACTGGCAAACAGTGGCAGGCGCTGGCCGTGCCCCAAGTCAGTCCAAACAGGCTGATCCAGATGACTGGCGAACAGTTGCAGGTGCCGGCCGTGCCTCAAGCCAGTCTAAGCAAGCCGATCCAGATGACTGGCGGACACTAGTGGGTGTCGGTCGCGCCCCAAGCCAGTCCAAGCAAGCCGATCCAGATGACTGGCAGACAGTTGCAGGCGCCGGACGTCCCCCGAGTCAAGTTAGACAATCTGGTCCAAACAATCGGGAACCCACTGCTAGGGCCAGTCGTTCCGCGAAGAACTCTGGCGCTTCTGATTTTGACGACTTTAAGACTGTAGCGGATGCGAGTCAACGATATGGAAACAGTTTCGGCACATCGGGCGCTGCCCGCTCCGCCAAGAACCCTGGAATCTCTGGTTTCGACGACTTTGAGACCGTGGCGGATGCTAGCCAAAAATATGGCAATAACTATGGCATACCTAGCGCTGCCCGCTCCAAGAAGAACTCTGGAATCCCTGGTTTCGACGACTTTGAGACCGTGGCGGATGCTAGCCAACAATATGGCAACAATTATGGCATACCTAGCGCTGCCCGCTCCACGAAGAACTCTGGAATCCCCGGTTTCGACGACTTTGAGACCGTGGCGGATGCTAGCCAACAATATGGCAACAATTATGGCAACAATTATGGCATACCTAGCGCTGCCCGCTCCACAAAGAACTCTGGAATCCCCGGTTTCGACGACTTTGAGACCGTGGCGGATGCTAGCCAACAATATGGCAACAATTATGGCATACCTAGCGCTGCCCGCTCCACGAAGAACTCTGGAATCCCTGGTTTCGATGACTTTGAGACTGTGGCGGATGCTAGCCAACGCTATGGAAAAAATGGTGGTATGTCTGGGGCCACTAACTGGAAGAATTTGGCACCAGCCAGTGCCTCCCGTCGTAGTGGTGGGGGATATGGCGATGACTGGGAGACTGTGGTGGAGCAAGACCGTCCTATCATGACTGGCATATCAATACCAGATGACTTTCAGACAGTTGTTGAGGGAGGCCATGCCAGAGGCTTTCCCTCCGAATCCCTAGCCGGCAGCAGCGCCATGAAGCCCCGCGGTATTCAGATCAACGCCGGACCAAATGACTGGAGGACGCTTGTGGATGAAAGTGACCACCGCTCCCAGGCAAGCCGCCAGTATTCTGAATATTCCCGTGGCTCTGCAAGGGCTGGACAGACCACCAAGATTCCGCTTCGTGGCAGCAAAAACGCAGCCCCCAGCCAAGCCCCTAGGGGATCAGTCAAGTCGAAGAAGGGCGCAAAGTCTACTGTTTCCATGAGCAGCAAGGTAACATCTCGCGCGCCGCCTAGCGACTTCAACTCGTGGGATACTGAGACGGTCCTCCCTAATGACAGCATTAGCTGTGTTGGCCGGTGATTGTTTATTTGTTCAGCTTTTTGTTTGAGTTTCAGGGAGGGAAGGTTTTGGCGGATTCTTTATTTGGTTGTAACACAAATTGGTATAAATATTTGGCAGATTGAACGTAAATTGATGTTATGTTAACGTACATGATAAGCGAGTGAAACAAAAATCCCTTGACCTACACACATTCTCTATCTATTTTGGACCTAGATTCGCGAGGATTCTCCCCCTCCCTTTATGTGTGATGTAAACGAAATGGCTGATCAATTCCACTAGGCGGCACGCGCTGGGCTTCAAACTTTGTCAGGTGATACCCAGAACTCAAGACGTGTTTTCTTTTTGGAAGGAAGAATACCTACCACCTACCGAGAGCCAGGTGTGAAGACCCGGCTATCCTCTGTAACTGGTTTACACTTGTGGTGGACACAATCGCGAAGTATGGCATCCATCCGACAAGATGATATCTATAGCGTTGATGAGACTGGCTTTACCACAGCGGAATGGCTGCCACAGGCACAGAACAGCGTGGAAAGGTGGAATTGGCGCAGCTTGGAAACCACAAACGGTTACGGCCATTCAGGCAATCAATTCTGAAGGCTGGGCGATTGCGCAATTTGTCGTGGCTACGGACCAACATCACCTCGCCAACTAGTACCCAGAAAGCAGCCTCCCGAGTGATTAGACTACTACCGCGATCTGCAATGACCAAACTGGAAATAATACAGGTCTTGAGTGACTCAGGCACCTTGATCGACACACCAAGGCCTAATCAACCAGTCACGATCGTCTTCTCATCCTCGATAAATATGACAGTCATCACTCAGTCAACTTTAAGAAGTATTGTGACAGCAACCATATTGACACACTGTGTATGTATGCCGGCTCATTTGTCTCATATACTCCAGCCTCTTGATGTGGCCCACTCTGACAGGCATATGGTCGTGAAATCAACCATCTATCTGATCAGGTGCTCACAGACCCATGTTCTCCAGACCGACTTCTCCCCGGTATTTTATGCAGTCCACGAAGCCCTAAGCTTGATGTGTAGCTATGGACTCCAACGGCGGTTGAGGAGGAGGAGGCTGGCCTCCCCGACCCTTGGGTTTCTAAGACGCCAAAGACAGTGCCGCGAAGCTGATTCTCAACATCAACGTTTTGTCAGGCGAGTTAAAAGGCACCAAAGCAGCCCCCCAGCATTAACTATTCAAGCACTTGAGTCACTTTCAAAAGGACCGAGGGCAATAATGTGCCAGAACACCTATTGAAGTCCGGGGTCCAGATTCTTGGACAGGCAAATGAGACTTCACAAGCAGCAGAGCGAAAAGGACAGGGCTACAGAATGGAGGGGAGACGACTGTAGGTGAGGCAAGAAATGGAATCGATCAAAGACAAGTTGATGCGCAAGTGACACCCGTGTTATCAAGAAGTGGAGGTCAGGGAAGGTTGGGGCGGGCGCAGGAAAGGCGGTGTGGCAAATGTAGCAGGAAGGGCCATAATGCAAGGACGTGCAGGAACATGTAGAGAGCGGAATACGGCTTATATTCAAATGATTGAATACTGCGCTGTGGTTCTATTGAACATCTTATGACAAAAGTCAGGAAGTGTGTAGTATATACTTGGATGCAGTGCATGCTTATCAAGTACATTATCTCGTTTGTATCAGGTTAATGCCCAAGTACTGACTACTGAGTCTATTTCTAACTTCACCTTCCATAAGCTTTGTCTCCTTTGCCGCATGCTTTCACGCTGCTCCATCTACACTGTGATCACGAAAAGCACTGAGTGCCTGTCACACAAGATACACAGGACTTGGCCATTTGGTAGTTGCCTACTTAGAAGTGCGTGGAAACGTCTGGAAACGCCTGGAAACGCCTGGAAACGCCTGGACACACCTAGAAACGGTACCTACAGCCCATACGGGGTAGGAAGGGCAAGAATCGAATGGAGGGCAACTGCAAGAGCTTTAGACATGCATCTAGAAATTGCGGTTTTTACCATATGACAGAACTTAGCAAGAGAACTAGCGAGAAAGAATCAAATAGGTAACTGCAAATGCTTTAGCAACACTCCTGTGGATGGATCTTGACGCAAATGTTGACAAAAACAGTGCAAAAGACATGCACGGGCTTTAGCTATGGCTATCTCAATCTTACTGTGTGCTATATTTCAAGAGAATCTTTGTGGATGGTAGCTGCTGTTGCAAACGAAGAAGCCACACTGAGTAATGATGATTCTGCTTACTCGGATTGTGTGTTGAAAAAGAAAAAAAGAAAAAGAAAGTAAGAACAATTCAGACCAATTCAGACCAATAAAATCGCGGTATTCTAGCAGCCTGGCCCACAGCTGACGGTGGTTGCTGTAGTATTATCAACGACATGGCCCTTCTTAGATTGAGCATTGCCTCTGTAGAAACAGGAAGGAGAATGGCGCCGGATCTCCTGTACAGGAGTTGCCAAATCTTGATTGCGGCCTCCATACTTTCTGAGACATTCTGAATTTTCCATCATGTGGCCTGTTGAAACCAGTCACTTCAGCAAAGAGGCATCCAGCTCACAAGGGTAGCGGATTAGAAACTAAACGAAGAGGCCTCACATTCGCATGGAGTCTAGACGTGTCTTTTCGTGCGGGGTATTCTCTCTCATAGGTATGTTTTGTCTGGGGTGGAATTACCTCTAGGAAGCAACTTCTTAATGCCATTGTTGTCTGTAAATCTTGGTGTAAGATAGTTAGGGTTAGCAGCCAGAGCCAATCAATATCAAATATACACAAATAGCTGGGAATTGATTTTTTGAACGGTGAAGAGTTAAAGTGGAATGACAAAGTGAGGCACAACTTCTGAGTAGCAATCAGAAAGGAGCAAATTGGCATTTTCAATATTTTAATAGTGAGGTCCTGATGCAAAGCTGTGATAGTTTTGATTTGTGAAACAAAATTCTTGTGCTGCACAAGTTAGGGCTCTGGTGACCCTACAGATGGTCTTGTTACACACGACGATTTTTAATGTGACTTCATGCCAATTTTGAACTATAACCTGTCAGTAGTTGACCTTAATATCACCACTTCTGTTCATTGGGTCTTTGTCATTACATACGTACATTCCGCCTTTTGTTTTGTGCCTTCCGGATTTGAAGAAATGAGTTTCCAACAGTGCGAATTTTGAAGTGAATCGATGAGAGGTAGCCAGCCAATGTGGCAAATCTTGAAGCCAGCCCACCTAATAACGTAAGAGCTGTTTATTTTTGAAATTATCTCTCGCTTATCCCCCACAGTAAAACAGTCGTCATGTGTGTATTTCGCCAGTACATTGGCATGAAAAGAATTCCGAAATCAAATGCTCATTTGCTCCAGGGTGTTCTTAGATAGATGTCGACAAATGATTCATTTTGATGATTTCTACTTAGTAGCTGCTTGCATTTAATGTCATAAAACAGTTTACAGTCTCAAAACCTGGTCACTTGCCCATCCCGTACGGCCTTGACCGACTTATGGCAAGGTTTTTCGTTTTGCGTTCCTTCCTTTCGTGAACCCTGCGGGCCTCATGTGATGGGAACAACTATCCAAATTGTGTCAAAGAAGCGGTGAGAAAGAGTCAAAATGGGTAGCTGCAAAAGTTTAAAGACACTCTGATGATAAGATATTCACACACTTGGAGAGGGCAAAGCCTGGTCCAGCAAATGTAGTAGCAAAGGCTTGGGGGTCCTCTTCTAATCAAATTACAGCAAGGCAAGATCAAAATAAAAACGTGCAGCTATGAAAATCTTGGACATGACGGATTAAACGAAAGCCAGGAATCCCATAGCCCCTACAGATTGAATTCCTAGTATTTTTAGATGTCTCCACTCTGGTTCTTTTCAGGTAGCCCATAAACGGGCAACTGCCCGAGTTACACAGGCAGCGCCAGACTTGACAGCGCAAAATCGAGAGGATAACTTTTATTTCCAAGTTTCAAATATTAACAAACCGCTGGCGTAAATGAATTTTATAACACTAAATACATGCTCAGCAGAATACTAACTGGGAGAGTATGGAGGCTCGCTACCTGAGGGCCTAAACATGAAGTGCAGTCAGCTTAGGTTAAAATACCCCTATCGAGACCTGATCCATAAGGCAATGAATTGATTATTGCAAATTCAAGTAGGTGAGAACCATTTTATCCATCTGGCTCTAGGCCATGCTAACTTTATCTTGGGCTGCTTGAGAAATCATTGTATAAGCTTCTCCAAGTGGCCAATCTGCGATGACTGATCAAGGATAGATAGAGTAGTTGCAAAAGTGAAACTATTGCAGACTATGCTGTATGATATCTCGAGCAGGAAGCTGCCTGAAGCTTTCAATACAAGCCGCACCATTATCCAAAAGGACCGTTAACCTTGATGGCTCAGTATACTGGGCAATTCTTAACACAGCCCTGGCTACAAAAACTAGTACGTGCTAGCTGGTGAGAGCCAGCAATACCGGGCTTTGATGAGAGTTAAGGTCACTTTTAAGGCTGAGTAATCATCCTGACTGACTGTTGAGCAAGTGCCCAGCACAGATTGACAATGGATTTTCCTGTGATCCAGTGATCCCCACCTGGGTCTTCACCCAGACCTTTGCCGTGTGGATCTTTACGGCTTTGTCAAAACACGTAAAAGCTTTCGATCTTGGCCCGATTAAAACGCGCCACGACGTGTACGCAAGAAGGTCAATGGGCTTTATCCCAGTCTCCTTACGTGATGAGATTGGGTGTTTATGAAAGAGTGGTGGGTATGTACACACAGCTGGAGATCAAGAGCTGTGATCAGTGCATACCCTACTCAACATCGGTATTTGATGAATTTATGGTATACTTTTTAAAATCCAGTTCTGCATTCGGAATTCACTTTCTCTTATGCGCCTCGTCGGCCAAAGTTTCATTTCTAGAAGTGCCCAGCTTTCGTAGTTACGCAACTAGGCTTGACACCTTGGCCCTGACTCAGTACGAAATACAAATTTCTTTTCTTCTTGATGAAGGCGCTTCCGTAACTCGGCGAATGTCGTGATCCAAAAAATAAACAGGCCAGCTGGTCGCTACGGCAGTCCATCAGGGTGAATCCAGCACACATTCGAAGGTAGAAAAACGGCGGCCCAGTTTGGTGTTTCAAGTTGCACTTCGGACATGAGGCCATTCCAATATATAGAGTATGTGCCACAGCAGTTGGAGATGTCATGGTTTACACTGAGGATCAGGCATGGAGCACTCGCATGTATCTCTGGCTCAGCTATCTAGAAACAAAAAGCTTCGACGTTTTGTGGCCCACTAAGCAATGCTTGCCAGCCCTTTCCTACGGAGTTATTGTTAGCTGATGTAGTCACCGCGAATTCTTCTCCTTGGCTTTTTACAGAGTGCGCTTACTAATATGACACGACTGGGTCTCATGTGACTGACTATGTGGCAAGTACATGTTGCAGCTCTGGCAATTGTGGAAGTGTCCACCTTGGCAGTTACTTAGCTCTTGACGATGCCACCCCATAACTCTCAGCCGTCCTTACTAGGAACTAGCCAGCCACGCCAACCCCATCAGGAACAAAGTTCACACAGAAAAAGGCGCGGGCGAAAATATAGGCGTTCTTCCCTCAAGAGATACCAAGGCTGGTGTAGTTGGGATGCCACTAGGGGGCCAAGTCTCACGATGATGATGTTCGAGAAGAAAATTACAGCAGGAAGCCTTTGGTAATATCATCCCAGTTATCAGAAGCTACGATATCATTTCTGGACTCCGTTTTGCTGCTAAAAGAAGCAGTGTATCGATATTGGATGACTGGTTGATGTGTTTCTGGCTAGGGTAAGACAGCCATTCTCAAATGAACTTGAGCACATATTGGGTGCTTGACGTTGTCATTGGGGTTTGGAACCCTTGGCTCAGTTTGATTTGATTTGAATGTATTTAAGGTCTACTGGAATTGGCCGATTTGTGATTAAAGCCCTGGAGAAATAATACTAATGGAGAGAGGGCCAGCAATTCGATGGGAAATATTGCATGTATAGCTGAGCAACAGTTGTGTTCATTCAGTATATCGCTACATGAGGAAACCACCCATCTGCCCATCTGAATCCTGCAATCGTTTAACTGTGGAAAATCAACGAGGGAGCCGACTGCGCCTTCCGATTTGAACTCTGATGTCGTATGATCCAATAGGTGTCTAGATTTGTCTAGGCAGTCACTTTTTATTCAAGACTTTGAGGCCACATATTTCAGATGATAAAGTAGTGATGTTTTCACAGCAAAAGCATGCTGGGAGGAATGCCTCGAGTTGCTGTGTGCTTGGGTGTCTACGTCAAAGTTTGTACAAAGCTGAGAGAGAGCTTGGCTATAACAATTTTACAGTTCAAGAGAACTGGTAAAGCTTATTTAGAAGCAGTTGTAGAATCTTTAGGTGAGAAGTAACACTGTCGGCACTTGGCTATTTTGCAGGCTAATGTTATGTAAGCTAGATTGCTAGATTACATGTGTTGGTGACGGCGACATACGCCTCTCTTTGGATTACCCAAGCAGAGCTGTGCTGGCAGTGAAAAGACTGCAGATACAGCACATGGAGGCAGACGACGCAGTGAGAATTATATATTTAATAGTTCTGAATGTGTAAGAAGGCATGTATGCCTTTGAAGCCATTAACTTTATAAAATCCAGAAGGCTCACGCTTCATATGTGTGGCCGGCCGGCTGTGAGGGCTCGCAGCAGCATCTTGATTATGTAACCCAAAGGAGGGGGCGCCTTTTGCCGTCGCCTACATGTCTACCAGACTGTGGGTGGGTGAATTTTCCGCAATCAGACTGTTTATCGAGTAGTTGGAGAGTTGGAAAATAATCAAGTCAGCTCCGGAAAATTTCCATCTTCAACAATGAAGGTTCATGTAGTGCCCAGAATAGCAGGCGCTTGGGCCCAGCTCGCTTATACACAATGCTGGTTGGTGGATGCCCTCAGCATTTCTGTAGTTGCCTCGGTAGCTGATGACTTTTTGAGCCCTCAATGGGCATTGGCATCACCTCTTGATGAACGAAAGGCAAAACTATTGCTAATTCATGATTGACCTCCAGCTTAATGAATACAGGGAAAAGCTTCTGCTTACTCATAAGAATACAAAGGTCTCGATCAGCCCGGCCCTTTTTCGATTTTTCAAAACTAGGATCCTCCCAGTTCTTCCAGCAACTACACCCCATGAGATAGCGTCATGGTGCTGTCGTTGAGCCTGTTGTGTAGCGTATTGATTTTCTGTTCATGTATTAAGGCGTTAAGTTTTCTCAGGGCAGCGTATTTTGTACTGGTGCTTACCGATTGTTAATCTGACTAGAGATATGTGATTTGATTTTGTTGAAGCAGACTTTCGGGAGAGCTCCGGATAAACGGTGGATATACTGATAAGAGGAGACCCTTATCTAAGAAGGGGCTAGTATAAATGAAAAGAGGAGTAGAACTACTTTTCATCTTCTTAAAAATAAATTAAATTAAGGACCAATTTAACAGATTTTAATACATTTTTACGTCTACTAGAATGACTAAGATCAAACAACGTCAGATTCGCTTCCAAACAGAATTAACGCTCACAGGTTCCGGGTGAGAGAAGCGCGCACTGGAGATAAATTCTTGACAACAAAGCTCTTGTTTGAATGTTGCCAAGGGCCTTCTTCATAGCTGCGGGGGGTGGGGTGGGGTATGCCAAAAAGGGCAAGTAGAAAGCTTTTTAGAAGATGCAAAAATGCATTTTCATAAGTTTTAGTTCAGAGAGCCTGGGATAAGCCCCAGGTGAAATGATAAGAGCTTATCAGAGAAAAGAGAGATGGGTATGTATGTACTATTTTATTTTTTGTCATGTAGACTGGGCCTGAATTTGAATGTATTTTACTTGTGATGGAATCACCAGGATCAAACATGCATGCCGGATTGGTTACCGGACAGAAGTTATCCTTTGCAAGGCTTACTGCAGATTTTGGGCGAGAGAGGCATGTACAGTCCTAAGCAAGCTTGTTCCTCGCCTTCCTACTGTAGTCGTCGTGAGCAAAAGAAAAATAGGAAAAGCAAATTCCCAGATATAAAAGTAGAGGGTAAGGGACAGTTGGAATCGGGGACCAATTCTACGAATCTCTTGCGTCGTTTGGTCTTGGTGATTCCAGTATACCAGCATTCTGGATAAGCTTCGGGTGAATTAGTAAGGGTCTAGCGAAAAAGAAGGGAGGGTAGGCTCTGAATAGGTTCGACCAAGGACCCACTTTGTTGAAGTTAGTCCTCAAGTTGAATACATGAAGTTTTATCCCGTCTTTTCCTATATACTCCCCTTTTTCTTTTCCATACTTATCGGTTTACCCGAGCCTTACCCGGACGTAGGCGGAAGCTTTCTCAACACACTTACTGTTGTGATTGACTTTTGTTTAACTTATTTTATTAAGAGGTTAAGTTATTTCACTTTAGGATACATCGCGTCAAACGTAACTACCTTACGTGTTTACCCGATGTATACCCGGATAGTGGCGGAATATCCACAACACTTGCATATCTCTTTTCTACTCATCTGACAATGTAACTATCTGTTAAAGCAGACTTCCAGAAGAGATCCGGGTAGAGTTCGGCCATACTGATAGGACGAGGCTATTATCTAAGAAGGGGCTTGTATGTAAGAAAAGAGGGGTAACCAGACTTTTAGATAATAGAATGTAAGGACCAATTTTGCGTCATAACTTCTGAGTCCTGTAACAATGGCTGCTATGCTGTCACCTGGTATCGGCTGGCGAAAAAAAAGCATTTCACTCACGGTGCCATTGAAAGAATCCAGAGGAGAATACCAAGAATCGCAGAAGACCGATTTTGCATTGTATGTGTTGGAGCAAACTTCTGGGGGAGCTCTGGATAGACTTCGGATAAATTGATAAAAAGGGCCAGTATATATGAAAAGAGGAGTAGCCATACTCTTCACCACCGTTGAAATAATAAAAATTAAGGACCAATTTAACAGTATGTATGTTGGCAATATTGGCAGTGGGATTGGATTACCCGTGCTGTGACAATATTGGGACTGGGAGATGAAGTCAGATAGATTGGGGGGGGGGGGGG
>MKGM01000431.1:0-16953 GCA_002018265.1 Ceratocystis harringtonii | reverse complement strand
GGGGGAATGAGGCAAACCCGGAGCCTATTCGGAATCTTGGAAGGAATGTGTGTCGGGCGTTACGATGTAAGGAGAGCCCGGTGGTGCATATAAAACTCGTACATACACTCGGAGTACAAACATGTAGTTTTATTGCTGCAAGTCCGTACGGACACATGTATAGTAGCACTTGTCCTTAGTATCGCCATTTAGTGGCCAGGTAAGTAAGGCAAGGCTGCACTTGCCATGCTTGGCTGTTATCAAACGCAAGCTGGTGGTAATGTGAATATCCATCTTTGCAGGAGGCGTAAGGAGCACGAATAGTACTGTGTAGTAATGCACGGCGGAACCAGCCAGGGAATGAGCGAGTGGGAGCCTTTAACTAGTCTCCCTGCAGCGGACTGTGTCGAGGGAGGGGATGTGTCAACAAGACGAGAGGAGGGGTGGACATGACTGACGTGGATCGGGTAGACGGGGAGAGTTGGAGACTCGGTTTGTGGTTCAGTTGGTGTCCTAGATACAGTAGTGCAACGCAATGGTGTATTGCATGTTTGTTGTCTCGTGCTAGTTGTATTGGTGGGTAGTGGATGGATGTGACTTGGTGTCTGTTGTATGGGAGGGGAGTGTAGCCGCGTCAAGGAATAAGTCAATAAGCTGGCTAGTCAGGAAATAAGCATGCATGTGCCTCAAATAGACAGTTATGTAAAAAATGTATTAAAATAATATACACCTCCCACGATGACAATGCCGTATATGCGTGTGCTGCGCGTACGTGCATAGCCAATAAAGTGCTACACAGTTCTTACGACCTTACGACATTGCGACCCCTCCTATCCACGACACAGCACAGCAACTCGTTACTCGATGACTTTATCGGCCCTTGTTCTGCAACCCTATGACTCTTCTACTCTGCCGTTCTGTGACTCTATGACTCTCTTGCTATGCTGGTCTACGACCCTGCTATCTACCACCGGTCATGCAAGCATACAAATACGTCAGGACTTACACCGCTTCTCCTCTGCTAGCCGTGTGAATGGCAAACTCATGACATGGACCATCGGGCTATATACAAGCAGCAGCAATACAATTTGAAAAGGAGGTGTTGCGGCCTAAGAAGATGTTGTTGTGAGTCCCCGGGTTCTTTTGTCTGTTCATTGGCTTGTTGCGCTGTTGTTTCTCGCTCGTTCTAGTCCCGGCCTCTCTGTGTTGCTGTCGTCGCATTTTCTTTTTTCTTTCACTTCTCTGCCGTTTTTCTTTCTCCTCCTCCTCCTTTGTGTCTTTGGCGCTATATCGTTCTCGCCTACTTCTCTTTCTTTTTCTTTGTCTCTGAATTAGACTGTACAAGACTAGTTTGGGCGAAGCAAAGTACCTGCGTGCGGACGGAGTAGGCCCGGACTAATGAGCAGACATGGCCTAGTCTGGCCTAGTTTCTTTTATCTTTTCTTTGTTGCGGAGGGGGGACGCTGTGATTTCTCATCCATTCTCCCTATTGCCGGCTTGCAAATAATGAAATGACATAACGCCACCGGCAGCGATTTGGTACCGCTGTGCTTGGGCTCTGTTTTTTGGAGGGTTTGGGCCTGAATCTAGAATTGGGGCTTGGCCAGCTGATTTAGCTATTTGCGCACCCGATCACGGTTACATGTTCGTGGCGGAAAGCCAGCCCATGCGTGATGGGTCGTCTCCTGCTACCGAGCTGGCCTATCTTGAGTCTAGGCCTGGATTGGAGCCCAGAACAAACCCTGCGATTGCTCCCTTGCCGAAGGGCCGGTGGATTAGTTGTCGGCAGGTTCTAAGAGCGAGGCCGTCTACGGAGAGAGAGGGGGAGGGGGGGTGACGGCTGGAACTGGAAAGCAATATCCGTATCAGATGCAGATACGCACGCGCACAGTTCATAGTTCATAAACACAGTACGATGATGGTAGGAATGGAAGGAGCAAGATGGCTGTCTCGATATCAGATCAGGTCTGATATTGCGGGCTGAAGTGAGCGACATTGACGGCAAGAGGCGAGGGGGGCTGGGCTGGGCTGGGCTGGGCTATCTTGGGATTGGAGGCCATGCGGAACGCACATGCAGGAGAGATCCAGACACAGTGATAGTAGAAAGATCAGCGGTCATAGGCGCAGAGAGAGGAAGAAATATCCAAAACGCAGATGCCAGAGACAAGGTGCTGTGTGATATGGCGCGTAGGGTAGTGTAGTGGAGTGTGGTGGGGTAGTGCTTCCTGAGTGCTGGCTGGCGAGCTGTATCTCTGGTGGTTTTGCTGGCATTTTGCCGGATTTGGCTCTGGTTTCGTTTTTATTGCCCTTGGTTACCTATTACTCGACCTTTAATATTCTGTTTCTTTTCACCTTTCTTTTCTCCATGTTTAATGCGCGGTTATAATGTGCTCAGCCCACTAGTAGGAGCAATACTCATTGACTAGCCAACCAGCACGATGATCCAGACAAGCTAGAGCTGCTCCTTCTCGTCCACATATCAACTCACCCTCTTACAAACCTCTTGAGGGGGTACCTTTGAGGACTGGTGCTATCTTTCTTCCGGGCTGCTAGAGGACGACGTCTATGGCACTGATAGGCGTTTTTCGTTCTTTTCTTTAACTCCGCCACTGATTTTGACAATGAGCTGTGGAGGCTTGAGGCTGCACTTACCCGACTTTGAAGATAGTCTCGTTGTCGACTTGCCCCCTTTCCACGTCACTTTTCGCGATCGCCAACTGCTCGTCGCTGCAACACCACTCCAGCTCAGGACTGGATTTTGAGAGTTCACACAGTCCGCACCTTTGTTTTTTTCTTTTGTTTTTGTTTTCTTGCGCTGCTCTGTCCTGACTGGCAGGTCACTAGCAACGGGGCTAACTGCCTTGGGTCACATCTGCACTCGCAAGGCAGCGGCCACCAGAAAAGTGGAAGAATGTATCGTGAACCCTTGGATGCTCATACAATCTGGTTTGTTCTCGTTGTTGGACATGTTTTCCCAGGCTGCACTGAACTCTGCTGGTCTTGTTTTCGTGATCTTCACGACTTCAGGAAGCGTGGAGGGACGAATGTTTGTGAGGAAGTTGGGGGCTAGCCCCACTTCTGTTCTTAGGGTATATATGGGGTTTTGCTTTTTTAGTCTCCAACAACTACAGGAGGAAGACGAAGAACAAGCTTGCTGGGGGGCATACGTGCTTCTGTCGCCCGAAATCCGCAGTCAGCCTTGCAGAGGGTTAATTCTGTCTGGTAACCAGTCTGGCGTCGTTTGATTCTAGTGATCCCAGTAGACGATAAGTAAATTCATTTCAGTTCTCGTCCACATATTCATCCCCTGCCTGGCTTGGCTTGCTTACTGTCAATATCTTCGTCTTTTGTTTCTACTTGGTTGGACATTAACCACTGCCACCAAATGTCCCCCCCCCAGTACACGTCAAACTTCCTCCTCTTCCTCTCTTCCTCTTCCTCCTGCTCGCAGAGTCCCTCGTCGCTGTTCTTCCTAACTCTCCCTCTAAGCCCTACCTGAGCTGCAGGCCTAGTACTTTGTAACCTTGGACAAGCCCTGTTCCCTGTACTAACAAGCCAAAACGGGGACGACGGACAGAGGCATGTTACTAAATGGGGCGGGCTGGGTGCCTTTTGCTCTCATTTGGTCAGCTTTTCTCTCTTTCTTTTTCTTCTAGTTCTTTTTCTTTGTGTCTGGCGTGGTGCTGAAATGTCAGCAGATACAGTGAACCTCTTCTTCAGTCCCCATCATCCATCTTCTCTTTTCTCTCAAGCACGGGGGCTACAGCTTACAGCCAGCATGGCAAGGGGGCCGGGCCGGCGACAGGGAGAGCGGCTATTATTAGGGGTGGATGTGCTAGAAGCTGACTCTGGCTTCTTCTTCCCTTTTTCTCTGCTCTAGCTCTGCTCTAGCTCTGCTCTAAGCTTACTCTATCTATAGCTGGCTCTGCCCTGCCTCCTCTGCTTACTTGCCCTCCCCTTCCCCTGTAGAATTAGGATCCTGTAGCCCCGGCATTTTTGGCCGTCAAAATCTCATCAAACCAAAGTCTGGCCAGAATTTTATCCAGCCGAGGAAGATATCTCCGATCGAAGAAACGTTCAAGGGGCGGGGGAGAGGAAAATGCTTGGTGGTCCTGTTAACTAAAGGAGCGGACATATTATATAACCGTCTCTAATTGTCCTACTACAGTGTCCACCGTATAGCAGTCCAAGTAATGGCGATGCCAGGAACTCCGGCCATAGCGTCGGTTTCTATAGCCAAATCCGCTGTGTAGCTAGTTACAGGTGGACATGTCGCTGATAGGCACGGAGACGATGTAATGCAGGAGGACAGGAGAAGGACTCCTAGTGTTGTCGCTCGCTTCTACAGTGTACATGCTTGTGCTTGGACAAAACCATTATATCCATGTAGAGGTATATATCTGGGCGTAGTACATGCGCAAAGGGACCGCCTCCCTATGCACACAAGCGTCACGTCATACAATGGTCCTCCTCATCCCGCTCCGCTGCCAGCTGCACTTGGTGCGTCGCTGGTCCCCAATTGCGGCAAGTAGCACAGCACAACAGAGCACGGCTTTGTTGATTAATGCAAGGAACGCTGTTTAGAACGTTGCGAAACAAGACAAAGCCATGCCGTGACTCTGCCTGTAACTGAAGTCTACCTTATGCCACGGCATCGTCATGGATGGCGGGCCGCCCCCCTAGCCAGCCAGCAAAAGGACAGGAGCCAGAGCCAGAGCTGGAGCCAGAGCTGGAGCTAGAGGCTAATCGCTAATGTTATTGTGTAATTCTAGGGGGGGTTGCAAGACCGTATATTTACGTATACAGTGGAACTATATTATGCTGAGCAAGATAACTAACTACAAGGAAAGCGACGTTCTTAGTCGTGGTAATCCCAAACCCCACTGCCACTATTAAGCTTGATCAATCTCAACAAAAGCTGCGCCTCATCTGTTTCCTCTTGTCCCATTTTTGCATAAAAGTGCATAATAAGAGGTGGGAAAAGAAAAGGAAAACAAAGAATTCATGAGAATAATTCAAAGAATAAAAGAAAATGCAAAAATGAAGATGCAAAGTGAAAAGTGGGGAAGAAAATCAAAAAAGAAATTAACGAAAAAAAATACTGAAGCCCCACCTACGACCTCAGTTCAAATCAAAGAGACGCATGCATGCCGCTGCGTCGCCGCCATCAGATCGCCATCTAAGCTGATTAACTGCCATCTCATAGCACCTTGTCGCCTCTATTCTCCGGCTACTAGCCCCTTTATTTCTGTTCTGCTTGCTTCTGACTTTTGCCGCTGCCCGTTGCGAGCCTCATACCACTCGACCAGGGCCTGAGCAAAATCTACGAACAGGCCTACGAACGACGGCGACGAACGAACCCGATGATAGACAAAGTCCACTCCCTCTTCACCCCCGCAGCTCCGCAGCCCGCGATAAAGCATGTTGTCCTGCTGTACAACTCAGCCGCTGTCTAATGTAGATGCAGATGTTTGACTCTCAAACAAAAAAACTAAATACACACACACGCCTAATCTGCGAATCTGCGTGGAACAGACATAACAAAAACACCCAGCCGGGGGAGAGAGAACTTTTGCCTTTCCCCTTTGTCTTCTTTGCCTGCATTTCGTTTTTCTCTCATGTCAAAGAAACCAATCCGCCACTTGTTGCAACGTCTCCCGGTGTTGTTTGCTAGAATATGCTCGCTTAGAGAAAGCTCTGGCCTTGAGCCTGGCCCAAGTACAATGTTTAAACTGTTTGTCTATCCGACCTGACCTTAACCCGTATGTCAAGGCAAAGTGGTGGTCACTACTAGGATCAGGCTGTCTTGCAAATAGTACATGTCCGGGATCAGGGGTCGACGAGCCCATGAAGCTTATGAATGAAACTATTGGCTATCCCTGCTTAATGTTTGGCGGCTTTGAAAGGCAAGGCCCCTCGCTGGTTGTCATCGACAACTGTGCTGCTGCTCCTGCTCCTGCTCCTCTTTTCGTCTTCTTTTCTTTCACTCGGCCTTGGCCTTGGCCCCCTGATCTTGCTTCATTTGTCCATTTTCGTATTATAGGCAACAGGGTGATGTCACTATACAGCTTGGCCTATTTAGTGGCTTCTGGACAATAGCAAGCGAGTGCATGTTTTTTGTGGACGCTCATCAAAGGCAGCCAGGTAAGCTCGCTCTTCGTTGCTTAGAATTTTGTGATGGACATGGTGTGATTGTGATTGTGATTGCGACCATAACCGCGACTGCGACCATGACTGTGGTGGGAACTAGGATGCAAGACAGGACAGAATAGTCCTCAAAGAAACACCGTTACAGCTCAGGCTAGCCCAAGCTGATTACTAGTCCGCCGGCTACCTTGTTTAATGCAGTAATAATAACATGATGAACTTGGTAATACGACATCGGCTTCCTATCTGCAGGACTCAACCACCCGCGCAGCGAGCACGGCTTTCTCTCTTTTTTTTTTCTTGTGTCATTGCAACGTTAACTGCAAGAGACAAAATTGATGGGTGGACGGGGCGTCCATCTGTCAAAGAGCCAGCCAGCCAGCCAGCGAGTTGAAGAGGACGAGGACGGATTCATGACCTGTTGGTTTCTTCCATGTCTCTCTCTCTTTCTCTCTCCCTTGAATGGCATCGAAGTGTGGGAGTCGACGACAAGTGCGGCAAGCATCGTCGGCGACCGAACTTTTACTACAATATACGCGACTCCTGTTTCCCCCTCCTCTCCATGAATTTGCATCCGTATGCACAACCATACCAATTCGCCACACACATGCACACCTGCACACCTGCACTTCAACGCTCTCACTCTTTCGACAAGTGACTCGTATGCGTACGTACGAAGCATGCCCACTCCTTGCCCTGCCGCTCTACGGCCAACTGTCTTTGTCTTGGCCATTATATCCATCTGCCCATCTGCCTTGTCACCCTCCCCCATCTTCCCGTTTTCTTTTGCTGAATAAGATAGCCGAAATGAGGAGTGGAGCAAGATCCGCCTTTGCATGATGCTGAAAATTTCCAGCTCCTAAACGAGCACAAGACCCCTTCCATTTAGAGGGCGCCCTGGGAGCTCTGGTCTGGATGATAGAGGCTAATTTTGATTTTGGCGTGGCGTTGATTGACCTAGCTGGCTGGCACAGACAAGGACACACGACACAAGGCATACCACCACAACAGCAGCAGCAGCAGCAGCGCAGCAGTAGCATAATACAAGCAACCACACTCACCACACTCAGGCCAGACTAGAATGGGCCAATCCAAACCCAGGCCCAGACATGGATATTTGCGCAATCACATTGTGCGCAGATGAGCATAGCCAGCAAGTACGCGGGCCTAGCTCTGTAAGCCAACCACCCATCACCTGGTCCAAAGCATCCTCTCGTCCAGATAAAGCACTTTGATCTCGGCATGCTATGTGTTACTACACACCAAAACACAAACCTACACCAGACAAGACAAGACAGGAGAACTATAGTGTTACTTGTTGTTTTTAGTTGGCTTGCGATTTTGATTTACAGTTGCTAGGTTGCACCGACTTTTTTTTTTCTTTCTCGCGTACGCCAAGCAAGACAAGTTCAGGGCACGACAGGGCCAGAAGAACGGACAAGACAAAACAAGACAAGCCCAAGCAAGGCAAGGAAGGTTTCCTTATGTTTGCTTGCTTGCTTGCTTACCCACTCGCTTTCTCGCTCACACTGACCCATTAGCTCGGCCTGTCAGTCCAAAATAAGCAAGTATTAGATTTTGTCTGATAGCATGAGGGAAAAACTAAAAACCAAAAAAAAAAAAAAAGCACGGATGAGCTGGGTCTTGCATTTGGCCACAGCTCCACGGCCTTTTTCATGTTGTGAAGAAATGGGAATAACACTAATCGACAAAGAAAAGTAGTGGCCAGGTGGGGAAAGAGAGAAGAGCAAAAAGTCACACATTGATGGCATGGTCCAAGATTCATGCTGCCTTCTCAGTGCAAATCAATACTTTTCCTTTTCTTGTTGAAAGGAGAATTCGAAAGTCTTCGTAAAGTTGTTCTAAGCTCCGGGAATAGGCGGTCCCTGGGCTTGGAAATTAACAACTTAGCAAGGCTAACCCTGGCTAACCGACTGATAAAGACTTTTCGTGCCACATTCTGGAATAATTTTGATCTGGGCGAATAGATTGTGGCAGATCGGAAGGAGAAACGAGAAGGAGATAAGAGGGGGGAGGGTGACCCTTGAATTCCTGCGATGGCCCAGCATGAGGTGGTGCTGGTTTGCAAAATAGGCAATGGATATAACGCAGTCTGCCAGATAGTGGATGAGAGATAAGCCTTGGTCTATGGGAGCTTAAGCAGGTTTGGTCGGCTACTTAGCACTGACTTCTGGCTGGCTGGCCAACTGGCGGCTGGCTGGTTGCTTGATTGAAAAAGCTTGAACCCTTTACCTCATTTGTTCCTGGACCTAACGAGAACGTGAACTGGCTGACATAAGCTTTTGATGCGGTTTTTGCATGCTGGTAAGCAGCTGAAGAAACAGGGGACTTGTCCCGTAGAGGCCGTCCAGGTGCGAGCTAGCCAGGAGACTAATACTAACAGACACACTAGCGGACTGATCGACTAGCGGGCCATTAGACTAATACAGGGAATGTGGCTGGGAGGCTGGAGGCTAGAGGCCAGAGGGCTAGAGGCTAGAGGCTAGAAGGTGAAAGGAAGCTAGCTACTACTCCTCAGTTAATTGAACAAGAGAAAAAGTAAGCAAAGTAGAACAAGTGTCTATTTCTCCTCTTTTGGTCCTCCAGATAGGCCATGAGTGCCTTTTTTCTATAGCCTTATCTTCCCTAAAGATTGCGGCAGTACGGATTAGTATATGCTGGCTAGGGGGGTGGAGCGGGGCCAAGTCAGCTCGAATCTAGAACAGCGATGAGCGAGGCACATGAGAAAAAAAGCATGATTGCAAGAAGGCACTCCAGAGGCCAGAGACCGGACTGCGGGCGAAGAACAGGCTGGACGGCGTTGGCTGGCTGACTAGAGAGTAATAACGAAAAACTGGGAGTTTTAGCTCGCATTGCCTTGGAATCAACAAAGGAGAGTGTGGTCTGCCCTACCCTACTGTGGGCGGGCCTTGACCCTACGATAAACGCACCACGATGAAAATTATTTTGTTTCAGGGATTGTTTTCGTTTCCTTCTGACGATTTCCTTCTTTCTGCTATTCTATTTCCCTTCCATTGGCTTTCTCGAAGACTGTCTATTCCCTTTCCCTTGTTACCGAGGGTGAGGGATGGGAGCGGAACGGAATGGGGATAGGGAATAGGGAAGCAGCAGCCCAGCTCAAGGTCCCAGACCTAGCCCAGGCCAAACCAGACAGACAGACAGGACGGGCCGGAGAGGAAGAGACGGACGGACAGGGATGTGGGAGAGGAGAGAAGGGTTGAGTTGGGCAATGAAGTTAGTGCATCATTAGCGTGAAAGAAGGAAAAAAGAAAAAAAAAGAAATGAGAGACGCTTGCGAGAAACGAGACAAGACTAAGGGTCACATCCCCCTAGCATTATTTTCTGCTTTCTCTCGAGTTTTAGGCCGGGTGACGGCGGCGACAGCAGCGACAGCAGCACGACACATACACATAAGGAGGACAATTGCATTTGGCAGAGAGACAGTCAGGGACAAGCTGTGACGGCGACAAGACAGTTGAGCCACGGACACCTTTGAGCAGCAGCAGAGGGGGGGGAAAGACAAACAGCAAGAAGTCTGTCTGGTCTCATTCGGCGGTCGCGGGCGCACACTTGAGCCAACGCTAACCCCGATTTGGGCTCGAGGGAGAGGGACCCTTGCCTGTAAGTCTTCTGTGCTTGTCTGGTGCTGTCTCTGTCTAGGGTCTCGGTTGTTGTCTCTTTTATTTTTGTTTTCTTCCCCATGTAGCGCCCCCCAACGGGACAATACTGAGGAATCTGGGGCGGGCAGCGAGACGGAGAGCAAGATTGAGGATGAAGGCCAAGGGCTTTTGTCGAGTTGAATTGCATTGATGTTGGCGGTGCGGTGGGTGCGACTGCGGCTGAGATGGCGAGAGCAGCAGCAGCAGCGACACTTGAGATGGAGTCCAGGCTCGGATGCAGACCAGAAGATGTGATGTGATGGTAGGGCTTTTCCTTTCAAAGCTTTTATTTTGCTCTTTCCTTTTTCATCTCTACTTCTTTGTGCGCTGCCCTTTTTATTTTTATTTTTCATTATTATTTTTGCACCCACATTTTTATTCTTACATTTATTCCGTTCCTTTTCACCTGCTTCTCTTTGATTTCTTCGTTCTCTTCGTTCTCTTCAATCTCTTCAATCTCTTCGTTCTCTTCGTTCTCTTCAACCTCTTCATTCTCTTCATTCTCTCCATTCTCTTCTCCTTCTCCTTCTCCTTCTCCCTCTCCTTCTTTTCCTCATCTCTTCCCCCGCTTCTCCCTCTCTCTACAAGTCTTTCTATGCTTATCCAGCTTTCCTCTTCTCTCTGCTGAGTCTCTCTTTCATTCTAACAAACAACGACGCTTCCAATTCTTCTCTTCCCTGTGCGTTGCTGGGGGGCCGCCAAAAAGGAATAAATAAATCAAAGACAAATAAGAACTACGAGCTAAGCACTGATAAATTCCTTCCTTTTATCGCGCTTTTATCGCTCTTTTATTTTATCTTTATTATTTCCCTTTTATTCCTTCTGCCACTCAATTTATTGGCCTTTTATCTCTTTGTTCCTCCTCCTCCTCCTCCAACTACGCTCTGCCTTATTCTACTCTCTCTCCCTCTCTTTAGCACTCTACTCGTTCCTCTTCTTCTCTCCTTCTCCTCGATCCGCTTCCCAGCTTAGATCCAGACGCGACACCACCATACTCTAGAGACCTCCATACTCGACGTCTCCCCTTGACTGGCTTGGCTGTCTGTCTGTCTGTCTGTCTGTCTGTCTGACTGACTGTCTATCTGTCTATCTGTCCATCTATCTATCTATCTGTCTGTCTGTCTCTTGTGAGGACATGCAGACTTACAACTATCGACTTGTCCACTCTTCCATCCTCGCAGCTTAAAACAGAAAAGACAAGTCGGCGGCCCTCCTTGTCTTCTGTTTCCTACATGTCTTTGTATGAGATCAGATCCCACGTCCTTACATGTATGTGTAGCACAGCTCTGACGTGGTTCTTGCTTTTTTCTTTTTCTCTTCACTTTTCCTTCCTTTTGTTTTTCTCTTGCTCCTCTCGTCTTCCGCCTTGTCTCTCTCTCCCTCTCTCGCCTTCGACTCGTCTTAACTGAGTCTAGAGCCACCACCAAAAGAAAGACCTGGGCCCTTGGTGCCTGTTTCATGGAAGAAAAGAAAAAAAGGAACGAGAGAACGAGACACCTCTTGCTCTTCGTTTCTGCCTTCTCTGCCTGATTTACCGCCCACATCGACGTCGCCATTGTTATCTCGCAGATTCATTAGTCCAACGCGCGCCAGCTGCTTTATAACTGCCCCCCTCTCCTTTAGCCCCGGCCGGCCTCTTCTTCCTTCTCTTACAGTATTTCTACGCTTCTCTTTTCCCACCCACTCCCACCGTTACTCTGCTCTCACTCTACTCCTTCGTCAGCATCGTTGCGTGATTCTCTCTTTCTTTCTCACTCCCTCTATCTCTCTCCTCCTTGAAGTATCCACTGCCAACCGTCACTCGTTTCCACATCCAGCGTTCGCTTCTTTTTCAGCTCAGCTGCTTCTTCCTACTTGTACTTGTACAGCAAGCAGCCTTCTCTCTGTCTTGTCCTATTTTTCTTGTTTTACTCTTCTCCCCTGTCCATCTTCTTCGATTCTTTCTTCCTTTTTCTCTATTCTTTTAGTCCCTTCCGTGCCTAAACCACATGGGCTAGGCTAGGCTAGACCATCAACAACACCATCCAAGCCTCTGAAACATCGAGACTGAGCTTTGCATAACACTCCTATCTGCCAAAGCTTGCTTGCTTGCCTGGCTACTTACCTACCTACCTACCTATTTTCATAACTGTCTGCTTGCCTTACAGTGATATCTCGCTTCTCTCTGCCTGCCTCTCTTGTTCCGCCAGCTACCAAAATCGATACCAACAGCTAACAGCTGCTCCCCTCTTTCGCCTGCCTCCTCTTCTCTCTCTAAGGCACCGTACTCTTTGCCATACCTCCCGTCATGTTCACCGTCTCTTGCGGATGGGGTGATGGCTCCGGCTCCGGCTCCGGCCCCGGCCCCGGCGATGCCTCTTTGTCCCACATGGATCCTGAGGATGCCCAGGTCTTCATGCGCCTAGTGCAGAAATACGGCCCGGTCAACCTAATGTTTCCTTTGCGACAGATGAGCGATAATGATCAGGGCCATCTTGCTGGTAAGCTTTTTACTTTTTCTTCTTTCTCTATTCTCCTCTCCCCCCCACTATGCTCTAATCTAATACTCACGTCGTCTCTTCCCCGATTTCAGCCCGCATGTCTACAGCCACCATGTCCAGCCACACTCCCTCCGTCTTTAGCAGCGCCCAGTCTATAGCTTCAGATGCTGCCTCCATATATACCGTCGCTACTCAGTCTACTTGGGACTCTGGAGTTGAGACAACCCCCTTTTCCAATGACACTTTCCACGATGGCGTCCCATGGACTCCGCCAACCTCCCATCCCGGACCCGACTCACCTGACTCTGCAATACCCAATTCTGCTACTGCCGCATCGTCGCTCATGGCCAGCACCGGCGGTGTCCGGAAAAACATTGAATGCACGCTCTGCTTTATGGACGGCGTCAACGTTGGGTTTACCCGTAAGAGTGACTTCAAGAAACACCTACAGCATTTCCATTGCACCAATGCCATCTGGGCCTGCCCCTACAGCAACTGCACTTCCACCTTCGACTTTGAAAAGGCCTTTGTCAACCACGCCAAAAGCGCCCATGGGGATGTGCATTTACCTTCCAACAAAGCTCGCCAGGAAACCTGCCCGCAGCTCGTCTTTGCCTGTGGCTTCAAGTCCTGCAAGGACCGCATTTTCGAGGCTGCCAACGAGGAGGCTGCTGCTCAGCTCAAGGAAAAGTACTTTGACCATGTCGCCAAGCACTTTGATGCTGGTGTTATCACCGCGGAGTGGCAGTACTCGGTCGTCATGCACAACCTGCTTCGCCAAAACGCCCTTAAGTATAAGTGGAAGTCGTGTGTGTGGAACAAGTCGCATCGGAATCAGCTCAGGTGGCGCCCCGAAACTTCAGCCCATATTAAACGCCTACTTGAGTGCCGCCATATATACGACTCAACAGCCAACAAGGCCAGTACCTTTACCCTGCTGCACTTCCTGTTTAACCTTGGCGAGCGCTATATGAGTGGCTACAGCCAGCCTCCAATGCCCATGTTTCCAGCAAACTTCACCCCGCCACTACGATCTCTGTGCCCTATGACGGCCACAGGCCATGCCAGTTTGCCTGCACCAACAGAGCCCGAACCGATGTTCGACTACTCCTCAGTCACTCCACGCCCGATCCTCGGAATATCCACACACTCACATTCGCAATCTCAGTCACAACCTCAGCAACAGCAACAAGAACAACAACACCCCCCAATGCTCATCTCCTCTAGACCTCCCTCTTCACATCCCATTCAGTCGGCCGTGCAGACTCCCATCCACATCAAGACCGAGCCACCCACTGAAGTCTGGCCACATCCTGGCACTCCCATGGCCATCCCCGAAGCTAGCGAATGGGCTGAGCAGAGAGTCGCCATTTTTGGCCCGTCAACCGCTGCCGATGATATCATGTACACTAATCCCACGTCGCCATCCCCTATGATGGACGTCATAATGGGCAATGCCATGCCTAACGAAGATATTGCCCCATGGGTCAATATTGAAAACATGGGTCGCATGGGCATGGATTTTCACATGGCGCCGTCGCGCACCGCGGTGTCCGGCGGCGCCTCCACAGCCAGCTCCTTGGCCAGCGCCGGCACCGCAAGCAGTAGTAGCAGCAGCAGCACCACAAGCAAGAGCACGAGCAGTAGCACGACTAGTCGGCCCAAGACCCCTAAGCGGTCCATCTCGCGGAGTTTTGATACCATGCGTCTTAAGCGGCGCGGTACGGCATCAACAGCTGGTAGCACAGATGGACATAGTATTCCCCGTATGATGCACTGGAACCTCAGCCATCACCAGCGCCAACATGGCATGACGCTTCCAATGCGGACGACATGCCAGGGCCAGGGACAGCCACAAACTCATGGTTTGCCGAATGGGTTATCCAACGGACATCTACCTGGGAACATGCCGCCACCACCAACAAGTCAACCCACTTTTTTCCCAGGGGCAGGCTCGGCAGTATGATGCACTTTGCTCGTGCCCTCCCTCCTCTCTTTCTTAGTCTTATTGCGTCTCGCATATCGGCACGTCTGCATGCAGTTGTTTTCATGCACATTGCACTCTTTTGTGTCTTTCATTATTCCTCGCTTTTTTCTCGTCTTTCGAACTGATACCCCCTCCCCTACTTTTTCAGGACCGGACCGGACCGGACCGGACTTTAATGCTTTCGTTCATGTTACCTTGTTTTTTTCTTCTCTTCACTGCTGTCTTCCTTTTGTTCTTCATAATAGCCTCCTTCACTCATATCTGCACATTTACATTTATCTGCACTCAGCACCTTCTACGTCTGCATATTCTCAGTATTCAATTTGATTATCATCTTGACCACTATTTTCTGTGTTCCTGCTTCTTTTCTGCATCCGACCTGGGCTTTAGTAGCCTGCCAGGCTCCACGTCTTGTTTTGTTTCTTTTCTTAGCTTTATAATATATTTAACATGTGTCGCTTGCCACGCATCATTTCTGAATGATGGTAATTTTCTATTCTCCATCTTGGCTCTTGATCCATCTTCCTCTTGCTGCCCCCCTCTGGCGCCTGACTATACATGTCCTATTTATCACCATCACTAAGCTTCTGGTTCCCCCACCTCGTACACTGCACAGCCACTTCCTGGCTTAGTCACAATCACAGCATCCTCCCGCTGGGCTTCGATCAGCTCTAGCCCAGCAAAATACTCCTTCTCCAGAGCCGCCGTTACACGCGCCACTTTATCGGCAGGTACGAGATGCACCGAACACCCACCCCATCCAGCTCCTGTCAGTCGGCTCCCATAAGATCCATTGCTGCGTGCAATCTCGCAAATGCGATCGAGTGCTGGGTGTGAACACTCATAAAAGTCCCGACAGCTCTGCTGCGATGCATTCATCAGCTCCCCCATTCTCTGGCCCAGAGTATCAGCCCCCTTTTCTTCTCCTGTCTTGCTCTCTGTCTCCAGTAGCTCTACAAACTGCAGCACTCGCCGTGCCTCGGCAAATACGTGGGTTGCCCGTTGCTGCAGCATAAAGACATCACCCTCGACCGGGAACGCCGCAAAGAAGCGCTCCTCAACCTGGCTAGCTGACCAGCCTAGTAACTGCGCGACGTCAGCCTGAGAATACCCCTCGTACTGAGTGAGCACCTTTCGGACTTCATCTAGTAACAAATCTAACTGGCCGGCCTCGTCTAGACCCGCCATGCGCTGTGGGTGCGTGCGGGCATATGCATTGTGGAAGCCCCGCAGCGAGACACCAAGAGGACTTGAGTCGCGCTCCAGCTCGCTCTGACCAGAATTGGCGACTGCGTGTAGCACGGCAGCCGCCAATGAGCACTCAACTACACGTAGATTATACTCGCGTGGCGCAGTTAACCGCTTGTTTGCAGCAACGCACGAGTTGACAATTAATAAACTAGTTGGGGGATTAGTGGGCGGCATACGCACTGGCCGTGCGCGTAGGCTAGGCGAGAAGCATACATGAAGGACGCTAGACTCCTGTGCGAAAACAGAGGCAGATTGGTCCATTCCCCCGGAATTGACGCCCACAGCGCGCTCGCTGATAATAGCCAGCTCCGTGAGAGCCTTCTTGTCAACAGTGGTAAAGGCAGGGATGGGGGCAGGAGCTGCTGGAGCAGTGGAAGCGCCCGAAAAACAAACCCGCTTCTGCTCCTGTTCTAGCGCGTATGCATGCAATACTGCTAGCGCTGATGCCGTCACAAACGCCGCAGAAGACGACAGCCCGCCGCCTACAGGCACCCGGCCATCGACTAGGATCTGTAGGTCAAGCGAGACCGGCAAGCGGCCATGCAAAGTCTTCAAATGCTCTAGCGCACCTCGCAAGCCGGCCTTGAAGTAGTTGCTCCAGTCCGGGACCGCTGCATCAATATCAACCTCGCCATTGTGGAAGACAAAGTCGCGCGGAGGAAACGCCGAGGACGCATTCCGCAATGCGACGCGGAAACTTGTATCCTCAAGTGGACCAGTAGCCAGGGTGGCCCGCACTGCCACCAGCGTGTCCAATGTGATTGCCGCTGGCAGCACAGCATACAGCGAATAGTCAATGTGTTCGCCGATGATATTCACACGGCCCGGCGCACGTGCTACGAACGTCGGCAATGCACCAAAGAGTGCAGAGAAGGAGTCCGTCAATGCAGACCAGCGTGGGGCTTGACCAGCCAAAGCTGAGGGAGGGTAAATAGCTCCCAAGGATGGGGCAATCGGGACACAAGCATCGATCATGGCGAGTCGATTAACGTTGTGTGTGTATGATATAGTGTATGAACAAGACAGAAAACTATGTATAGAAAGGCGTGTAGTTGTGACGAAAGCAAAAGCCTAAGCAAAATCCAGGTTGAGTTCTTTTGTCTGTTGGTTCCTTTGGCTGCCTGTGAGTGGTGCGCGTAATATCGTTGCATCATACTACAAGTCTACTGCCCCACCAGCAAGCTAGTGTAGCTGCTGTTACACGGGGCTAGGGTCTGCTATGAGTTAGGGTTTACAGTGCCCGAGGCAGGAGGAGCGAGCCTATGAAAGCAGCGTCTGTTGCTATCTCGTGCTCCTCCGATCTATACAGGGGAATAGGTGGGACGCTGTTCTGCATATA
Source organism: Ceratocystis harringtonii (assembly GCA_002018265.1). Classification (NCBI taxonomy): domain Eukaryota; kingdom Fungi; phylum Ascomycota; class Sordariomycetes; order Microascales; family Ceratocystidaceae; genus Ceratocystis; species Ceratocystis harringtonii. The sequence goes on along the minus strand of MKGM01000431.1, from coordinate 90 downwards.
CAGTCTAGTTGGGTCGCCGATGCTACGATGCGTGCATAAAAGCATGCTAGCAAGTGACATATAGCGGCCGGATGGTAAGTGGGGGGGGGG
>MKGM01000430.1:0-17002 GCA_002018265.1 Ceratocystis harringtonii | reverse complement strand
CTCCAAACCTCCAATATTACTAGTAAAACCATAACGAGAGCACCTACGCCGCCTGCAACACTAGAATAGTTTTACAAGCGACATGGCAAAAATAACATCTTGGTCGGTGGCCTACTCCACCTGCTGCTGCATCAACCACCCACACGCCGTATTACCTCCGTGGTCCCCTCTCCATGGCTCATGCTATCCCAACCCAGCACTGTCGGCCATTCTCGGAAACCCAGCTCTGGCCCTGCGTCACTTGGACGTCTGGTACCGACCAGGGTCTTGGCGGAGACGGGTCCCAGGCTCTCTGTGCAGCGTAATGGCTAAACTCATGCTTTCTCGTTGGTCCACTGTAGCATGTCTGATCCCTGGATCCCCCCTCCCCTGCTGTCTGCCTCTGCCTCTGCATGCCTCTGCGCAGGAGCCCAAGCCCCGGCTGAAAGGAATTCTGCCTTGAACTCGATGCTATCGTCCCAGCACGCCCACCTTCTAGAAGCTCTGGCCTGGCGATCCCCATCACACATCACATGCCACCCACCACACACTTAAAGCTAGATGCCTCCTAGACACCAGGGGCTGCATTCTAGCCGCCACTCCACCCAACCAAACCCTAATAACGCTACCTGGGTCCACTTTTCTCTTGGAACATTCGTGAAGGGCAGGCAGCTTGGATGTTTGCTGATAAATGCTGGGTTTGGACCAGACAAGGAAGCAGGAAGCTGCCCAAATAAGAAGCAAGGCAAGTACCACAAGCTCGTGACCTCTCTCGTGATTCTTTTTTTTTTCTTTATTCTTTTCTTTTTCTTGCTTGAGCTTCAAAAGCGTTTCGCCGTAGCCCTGCACCACCTCCCGATTAAGCCAGATACCACCATCTTTCGTCTTGTCTTAGACGAGCCTTTATCTATAGGAATAGCATCTGACATTATTCGCCAGCCTAACCATTGTTCCTGCTCGCTCTTATCTTGCGAGCCGCCAGAGGCCGAAGTCCACCAGATACCCTAACCCTCGACTACAACAACGGCGTGCAGCCATCATTCAACCTCGAGTGCGCTGGGGCTTGCGATACTAGCTGGGACATCTATTCACGGGGATTGATGTGGCCTGCTTCAACTTGAGCCTGGAACTAGTGCAAACGAGAGCCCCGGGCTGTACAGCTGTCTGTCCGTCTATCGGTCTGTCTGTCTATTATACTGGCTGACGGCCGCGTCTTTGCCCTTTTCTTTTTCTGGTCTTCTTCCGTTCTTCAGTTCTTCTGCTTCTCTTCTTCTCTTCTTCTCCTCCTTCTCCCCCTTCTCTTCCTCTTCTGTTCCCTCCGAATTCCCGCCCCCAGCACTTCCTAACACGCTGCCAGCCTTTGCGCTTTCCGAAACCCCACGGCTTTCCAATCCGCCTCTGTTGCCCCAGCCATGAACCGCGACCAGGATCTTGCGTTAGAGCTCAAAAACAAGGGCAACATCAACTTCGTCAACGGTGACTTCACGGCAGCCGAGGGTCTCTATTCCAAGGCGTGAGTACTTCCTCCTCCCATCTTCACGAGGCGAAACTGACGGAATCGGCGTCGCAGCATTGTGGCCGATCCTTACAACCCTTTCCTCTACAACAATAGAGGCATTGCGCGGCTAAAACTCCAATACTACGATGCCTGCATCGAGGACTGCCTCAAGAGTCTGGAGCTGTCCCCCGACTCGCTAAAGCCCACCTACTACATTTCCCAGGCGCAGCTAGAGCTTGGAAATGTCGAAGAAGCTCTTGAAACTGCAAAAAAGGCCCATAAGCTGTGCATCAAGTCGAAAGAATACAAGAGCCTGGCGGCTATCACGCAACATGTCTTGCGCTGCAAAAAGGACCACTGGGACCAGCTGGAAAAACGCCGCATACGTGAAGACTCTCAGCTTGAAAAGGAGGCTCTGGCGCTGATGCTGGAGTCTAAGCAAAAGGACCTGGAGGGCATCGACAATGACAGCGATAGACGCGAAATCGAGTCCGAGTGGGAGTCCAAGATGAACCGGCTCCAGGCTATTTTCGAAGCCTCCAGAGCCAAGAGCGAACAGAAACGAACGGTCCCGGACTGGGTTATTGACGACATCAGCTTCGGCATCATGGTCGACCCTGTCATCGTAAGTCTTTAGCTATTTCGCCTTGTCTCCTCTCCCATCGCGGCAGCGCAAGCTAACACAAAGGTGCAGACAAAATCTGGAAAGTCATACGAGCGCACCTCTATTTTGGAACATCTTAAATACCAGCAAATTGATCCGTTGACGCGCGAGCCTCTCTCACTTGAAGATCTCCGGCCCAACCTTGATCTGAGAGCTGCCTGCGAGGAGTTTCTGGACAACAACGGATGGGCCGTGGACTGGTGAACAGGGCGCGCATGAGCTGGGAGGGTGGGGGAAGTGAGGGATAGAGGTTAAGTTTGCGTTTCTTCAATTCTGCTTGCTATTTTACGTTTTCCGTTTTCCGTTGGTCGTTGAACGTGCAACTATTAATTGTGCCTATCCATCTCACACACAGAATCCATCCCCGCTGGCACATTGGCATATTTCACTGATCCAATGTTTGCACTGTTGATATCTTGTAATATTCGGTCATACAGAAGCGATGAAAAATTGGAATCTCACCCTTGGTTTGAGACAGTCCTAAAAAAAAACGCCATGCTTCATCAGCTGCATAGCCACTGAGTAGCTTGGTTGATCGTCCTATCTATCTGTCCTTGTATCAGACCAATTTTGTGAAACCATCTCGGACTAAAAGATGGGTGAGTTAACCTCTGAGACTACCTAAGCCTCGGACTATAGCTGTTTCCCGCGCAACCTTGACCAGAACCTCCTACTCTTGATGCATGACGGAAGCACTAGGCACCCTGTCGCTCCTTTGGTGGGTGTAGACACCTCTTGTCGAGCCCTGCTTGCTAGGACGGCCCTAAGGACTGTCTCAAACAACACTTCGACGTTCTCGCCTGTTTTTGCACTGGTCTCAAAAAAAGGGATGTCGGCTCCTAGCTCCATCGAAAGATGCTGACCCTCGATCTTGGAGATTTGGCGAGGTGCTTTGGTATAGCTGGCGCTATAATGGCTTCCTGCTGACTTGATGAGTGGCTTTTGTGTGACTGGAGGCGTACGCTGATCGATTCTCATCCACAGACCCAAGATAGTATTTGGTGAATCATGTTTTGCAGGTTTGTTGGCTGTTTTGCCCCAGGTTTCTTCAATAACAATAGATTGGCTACTTTCTGTCGAGGTCCGCGACGCGCGCGATGCTTGGTTGGAATTCTCCAGCCGTGCAACGCGGGACTTGGTAGTAGCTCCCTGAATCACTGGCTCGCGGGTGATGCGGTCAACGTCACACTTACCCCCGACAAAGGCAATGATAGGTGCCCGATCGGCAACTTTGAGCGGCCCAGAAAGCCTGTCTCTCCGTTTTTTAACGGTGTGGCCAAACCGCTGTTGGACTTCTGCGTATATATGCTTGGCTACATCGATGGATGAGCGCCTAGTGACGTCATACATGATTATAACTGCGTCGATGCTGTCTTTGGACAGCGCTCGCATGCGCTCTTGCGGGCTCTGTAGTGATGGGTAATTGATCGCCTCGATGGTGTATTCGGTCAAATTGTGGGTTTGATCTGTTGCCGGAGGCTTCCTAGGATTGGCTGCTGAGTTCATGATGATAGATTCTGGTTCGAGCTTCTCAACGAGACTTTCAGATAGCCCGTATGGTGACACGTCCTCTGGTTGGACTTCAACCAAGCCCGCCTCTTGTAGTTGCACCATGCTGTCATATGGTGACGCTGAGGTGATCCGAGCCTCATTGGAGGCCGCGTTGAGGTCTAGCATGATTTCTCGACGACTAGAAACTGTCAAAGCAGGGTCATAGGGAGGTGGATAGCTGGAAGTGATGAACTGGGCGGTGTGTCAGCATACAATTTCTAGAAAAAAGACGTGCATGGGCTAGGCCGTTGTTTATTTGGCGTACTCTTGATTCCAGACATTTCTTCCCGACGCCAGGCGCACCTAGAAGGAGAATCTTCACAACACCCCGCGGTTTCTGCTGTGGAACACCCATTGCGATGGCCGTGATTTATGGGTAGAAAAGAGGAAAGAAAGGAAGAGAAGGTAGTTGGTGATGGAGAGAGAGAACAGCAGAAGAATCTACGGACAAGAGACTGCAGTCACCACGTATATATACAAGTACACATGCATCAGTTGGGCTATTCGGCGCATCGGCTTGCTTTCCGTTTACGTCAGTCTTTCGGTCGCTTAATTTATAATCTACTCAATGTGACGCTCGAGATGTCCTAGCCAGCGAAGTAGCGAGCGACTCACTCTCTATCAGCAAAGGGGGGATGGAGACTTGCGAGGCCGTGATCTGTTGACGTGCTGCAGCGAAAGGAGTCGAAAAGTAGCACTCGTCTGAAGTTGAAGAAGCTATGGCTCCTTGTCGCTTTTTTGCGCCTTATATTTCGTGGAAATACTGCCAGCAGGTTATGGGTAATGACGTATGGGGCTATATTAAGCCTGCAGTGAGCTATACTATAGGCGGATTTACACCACGGCCGTGAATAGCATTTCACAGGCTGTAACACATCCGACTCGGCATTGGCAATATTTTTCCGTACAAAGAGCTTCACTCGATATCTACAAGTGGTGTGCTAATTTAGACGAAATATAACTATTCCTAGGCTAGGACACCCTTGTTTGGAGCCTGTTTTCTTGCTACCAAGACAACGAACCATATGTCGACTGTCACAGGTATCGTTCCATTCCTTAGTAAGGCCAAAGAAGATGAAGAATCGTTCTTTGTTTGCAGCAATGGCTCGCGGCAATGAAAAGGGGAAGCATACTGAGCCTTGGGAAATAGGATTTTACAACTCCGCGGAAGCCTATTATACCATGCCTGGGATGCATACAGCAAGTACAAGGTACTCATGCAAGTGGCTGCCAGCAGTGGCTGCTAGCACAGCATAAGCCATAACTTGCAAGTCACTGCTGTTTTCCTCTTCTAGTGACCGCACATATCTGTGCAATTAATTGTATGGCAATTGCGGACAGGCAGAAAAGAGAAGCTGAGAGTCCCATACAGGGCAGCAGAGCTATAGACCCGAATACGACGTAGGACTAGCTGGCATTTAAGTACTAGAAGAAACAGCACATTGCATTGCATTTGTGGTCCAGTGCCTAATTTCACCGACGCCAGGAGTCTACAGCATAATTTCCATGGGGGGGGGGGGGGCAATGGAAAAAATGTGCCAAATTCATGTCTGCCGAGCTGGTAGATGGCTAGAGTCGGGGGCCAGGAATGCAGAGAATGCCAGCAGCACGAGTATCTCTAAAGGCGTGTTGACATAAGCAGTCGCCGGAGTAGCGCGCGCTTTATAACTCGGAAATCCCAGGCCATCCGATGTGAAACACTGATGAGCTAGCTGTAGCATCAACCTCCGTCGTCCAAGTCTAGGCCAACTTTCTGGCACAACCTACAGGTTTATGAGATGTGTGACCATGGGCTAGGCCTTGTGCAAGAGAGGGCAAGGGTTGGCGGTGGGTTGTCCCTATGTAAGCCAAGTGTAAAATACAACCATTACAGAAGACCTAGACTGGTTCGAAGTCGGATTTCACGGGTAGCTGCGGGGTCCGAGTCCGAGATAAGGCTTACAACGAAGCTAAGATGGCTTATGATTGGCTTGACACGAGCGCTGGCCACCAACTTGTGCTACCGAGAGGGATAGAAAGTGCTATTTGCTGTTTCGATGTTGGCGCATATAAGGACCTTGGCTTGCATGGAAACTGAAGGGGGACAAGCTGTTTGCCTGAGCTAGTCTACGTGGGTTGTAGTCCATCGGAGTATATGTTTGGCATGGAGTTGTGTAAAAGAGAGCCCGTCTAGTTAAAGCTGGAACAGACGGTCGCTTTCAGCAGCTCTGCATGTAGATGAGCCCATGGATTAGGTTCGCGCTGTGCAGAAGCGGAGGGGAGGGGAGAGGCTGGCGCAGAAAGGCTATGCATCAAAGAAGATATGCAGAAAGTGAAGAGGCTGGTGTTTCGCCCTTGACAAGGGTTAAAATGTCAAGCCAAGTGGCATGGCATGCTGTTTCCTAACAATAGTAGACGGAGTCGTGTTTGGTGCCGAGTGGGTGCATTAGAAAAGGGAGTCGAGAATGGCTACGTTGACGATTTTGAAGGTGAGAGTGGATGGTCTAGACAGCCCAGCCCGCCTGCACTCTGGTGTTAGCGAGTGCAGCGAAGGCGGTAGAGTCCAGAGTGGTAAAAAAGCCAGCCGGTATTAACTGGGTAGCAAAGTGCAAACAAGCTATGGCAAGCAGCATCAGGTTAAGATGGCCGTGTGAAGGCCTTGGCAAACATGTTTTGCGTTGTTATTTGGGGGGGGGGGGGGTGCAAAGACAACGTCTTAAGACGCTGGGATGCGCTGTGGAGAATGCTCTCCCTTCTGTTAAAGGAGGTGCGGTTAGTGGCATAGGGGCCCGACAGCATGGCATGGGCGAGGGGCGGGAGGAGAAATACCAAGACTAAGAAAGACTAAGACTAAGACTGAGATCAGAGAGGCATAGACCTGCTGGCCTAGAGAAAAATATCCAGCCGACCCGTTAAGCACCAGCCACCAGCAACAGGCAAGACCGTTTAGACGCGTGTACATAGGCCTACATGCATACTGGTGGTAAATAGACACGCACATGCGTCACATGAGTACAACAAATAGGAAACACCAGAAACGGGGCCGGGAAAGAACCAAAATGAGTAGGCGTGAATCTGGCTAGTTTTGGTAGCTGCCTTGCCTTGATCTTGGACTGGCAGCAAAGTTTTCTTCTATTTCTACAGTTTCTTCTGTCTCTTCTATCTCTTCCCCCTCTTCCCCCTCTTCTCCTGCTCCTCAGCTGGCCATCTTCACACTTCTTGTGCCCATCCATCATTTTTGCCTTTGGCTCGCTTGGCTTACTAACCCTGGCCTGGTTTGATGTCTTCATTTGTCTTATCCTTTGCAGCCAATTCAGTGTCTTTTGATCGTTGTCGGGGCTCTGTACAATCAGGAACTCAGGTCCCCCCCCACCCCTGGCTCCCGCTCCCGCTCCTTTTCCCAGTGGAGAACAATTGCTCTGATCATCTCTTTATCCTCTTTTGTCTCTAGGCATCGCTGTCAAAAGAGAAGACTGGCAACCCTCTCAGGATATGACACCCCGCTACTAAGCCTCCCTTCCTCTAAAGCCGCCTTGCCTTATTTGAGCGTTAGCATTTGTTAAGCAAAAAGGACAGGAACACGACACGTCCACCCCTCCAAATCCTGTGCGCTATTCCTGGATACACATAGCCATAACTACCAAGTCTTTCTTGAAATTTGGGGGTGGTTGTCTGGCTGTGTTTACTGTCTTCTGCCATTCTTTTTTCTCTCCCGTTATATCCGAATTCTGAATCTTCTTTGTCATCTGGTTCATCGCCTTTCCACTCTGTTTCTTTTTCATGTATTTTTCTTTTTCCGGCTGTCTTTTTTTCTTATGCTTCAGTTTCGTGCTACGTTTCCCCTTCTCTTCATTTCTTTACCCATTAACTCGTTACAGCTTGCGACATATGCCCACCAAATATTAAAAGGCCTGAATTCCCGCTCGTCTTAAATTCTGCCATACGATACGTAGAATCAAGTTCAAGCCCCCCCCCCCCCCCCCCGTCTTAACGCCTCGAACATCACTTGATATTCCCACGGGTCGCTCAAGTGCTACCAGCTCAGCGTGCTCATCTTTGTCTCCAGGTCTTCTTTCCTTTTTCCCTTTATCTTGTGTGGCTTCGTCCCGCGCTTCCCTTCTCTATCTCTCCCATATCACACATTGAAGAGGCTCTTGGCCTGTACCACCCACGATTCGCTCTCGACCATCTAATCGACTTGCCAGCCAATCGAATACAGCCACCAACCCACATACTAGTCCGCGCTTGGCGTCCTCTCACCTTGGTTATATTTACAAACAGCATTCGCAGGATTCCCCTATTTGCTCTACTTATATACATGCCGAGACCGTCCAACTGCATTTCTCCTGCAACACTTGGCCCGTTCAATACACTTCACACATCTACTCTTCGAATCCTCGCGCCTTCCGTCGCCCTCCTATCACGCTCCCACGATTTCATCGTACGCTCTTCGAACTTGCCGCGTCTCTCTTCCCTGAGGGCCTCTTGGCCTTTCCCCCTTCCTCTCTACGCCTTCCCTTGCCTGCTATAGTAGCCCGGTCTGCCATCCCCTTCCATACACGACAATGGCTTCCGATACGTCCATTAAGTATGCAGCTCATGTTGCCACTCTTGCTGTACGGAACGGCATCTCCACAGGCGATACAAGCAGTCGACCAGCCTCGTTCAAGCTCATTGGAATTACGTTGGCCGTTACTTCAGGAGTTTTTATTGGAATATCCTTCGTCATGAAAAAGTACGGCTTGCTCAAAGCCAATGAGAAATACAACGAAATTGCCGGCGAGGGATATGGCTATCTGAAGAATTGGTGGTGGTGGGGAGGCATGGTGCTTATGATTGTTGGAGAAATCTGCAATTTTGTCGCGTACGCTTTCACCGATGCTATGCTGGTGACGCCTTTGGGTGCCTTGGCGGTGGTAATCACCACCATTTTGTCAGCTATATTCCTCAAGGAACGATTAAGCTTGGTCGGCAAAGTAGCTTGTTTCCTGTGTATTGTTGGTTCTGTGGTTATTGTCTTGAATGCTCCCGAGAGCTCTTCCGTTTCAAATATCCAGGAAATGAAGCATTACGTCATTGCCCCAGGCTTCTTGGTCTATGCTGGCATAGTGCTAGTCAGCTCCGCCATTGCTGCTATATACGCCGGCCCGCGCTGGGGAAACAAGAACATGCTTGTTTACATCAGTATCTGTAGCTGGGTTGGTGGGCTGAGCGTTGTTGCTATCCAGGGGCTAGGCGCTGCAATTGTAGCCCAGGCCCAAGGCACGCCTCAGTTTAACCAATGGTTTCTCTACGTCCTCATGGTCTTTGTCTTTACAACGCTTATAACCGAGATTGTGTACCTCAATGTATGTCTCCCACATCTAGCTTCTACCCACTTTACTGCTAATCACTAACCTATGTATACTCTTGATAGAAAGCATTGAACATATTCAATGCTGCCCTGGTCACACCAACCTACTATGTTTACTTCACCAGTACGACCATTGTTAGCTCTGCAGTCCTCTTCAAGGGCATGCGCGGGAGCACTACTTCGATTATCACTATGGCCAACGGCTTTCTCACTATCTGTGCTGGTGTTATCCTTTTGCAGTTGTCCAAGTCTTCCAAGGATGTACCTGATACGGCCGTGTTCAATGGAGACTTGGACCAGATACAAACCATTGGCGAACAAGATCAACCGGAAACGGAGCCCAAAGCCGATGCCATACGTGGGGCTGCCGCAATAGTGAGACAGATCTCCATGACTCGCCAAAGACGAGAAGTGGAAGAGTTTGAACGCCTACGCCAGGACAAGTTGGCCGAACGCCTGTCACCGCACAACCCGGGCGATCCCGAGTATGAATGGGATGGTCTGCGACGACGCAGAACGCCGCTGAGCCGCGCTAGTATCAGCAGCCGCGGCACATCAATCGGCCCCTCGGCATATGGAATAGCCCCGGGCTCGTCCGTCTTGGCTACTCCTGTAGGCACTTTTCTCACGCCGGCCAAGCCTAGTAGTCTACACCCGCCGCTGGGTATGTCTCGGATGCCAACAGAAGTAGAAATGCAGGAACAAGAAGAGCTGGAGCAGAGACGTGCTACTAGCCCTAGCATTCTCAGTAGTATTGCAAGTACTATCCGTAGTAAGAGACGCATGGTACCGCCTACACTTTCGGAAGTGCCTGGTGTAGTTCATCCTTTTCCTTTGACCGACATTGCGGAATCCTCAACTAAGCATGGGGATTATTCTTCACAGTCGCGCAATTTTGACATTGAAAATCAGCCCACCGAATACCATGGCGCTTCTGCTTACGGAGCTGGAGGATATGCCGAAATCAGTTCCTCTCCAAACTCGCACTCGGCACGTTGGCAATTTCCTTTCCAAAAAATGATCCCCAAGTCACACTCTCATGATATTTCGTCACCGCCTACTACCGAAAAAGACGCCTCGACCGCATGGCCATCAGAAAATCCTGCGAAAAGAAATACAAACTATAATGGACGTATGACATTGGGGCTGAGGATGCTTGACTCAAGCGAAGAAACAGACGAAGAACGACTTGGGTTGGTGAAGCAACAAACGACGAGCTCGAGTTTTCACTATGGCCACCAAGATGACGAAGAAGTCTATGAAGAAAAGGCTGCCCCCGTGATGGTAAACCCATCGGCATACGCACGTGGCGATGAAGCTGGCTCGCCTACGCAATCGCTAGCTTCGCCTTCTTCTTCAGAAGGTGAAAACTCGCCTTCTCATCCGCGGATAGGTGGTCCTTATGATGTTGAGCGACTCTACAGTAGTCTTCCTGACGAAGGAGCCGGAGCCCCTCCGGTTCCTAAACATAAAAGTCAGAAAAGCCTTGGCAGATATCGAAGAGAATCTGCAGCCAAATCTGGGGCTAGCTCGGGCTCGGGCTTGAGCTTTTAGTCGGCCACCAATGACAACCCACCAAAGGCCTAGTATGAGATCCGACTCGCCCCGTGGCTATGAACGTCCACGAAGCTACGGATATGGGCACAAGCGCGGTGATAGCTCTGGACGCCCCTGAAGACGAGAAACGCGGCAATGATTATGAAGTTGATGGTTAGTTTTATAGTGGATCGGCTGGGTTTATTCATCATTACTGGGCTTTTATTTTTGGCTTACTGTACGGGTACTTTGGGTTTGTTTCTGGCGTTCTTTTACTTTTTGCATAGAGATTATATTTTGCAGCAAGCATTAAAAGCTGCAGTCTTGGACGACATAGCATGTCTTTGACCTACTTCCTATCTACTGAGACTACGCAGTTCCAAAAAAAACCCCCCAACGAAAAGTGTCACTAGTTTTGCCGACCCTGAAAGTAAGGTTCTGTCTAGACAGTCTGTCTGTCTGGTCTGCGGGGGGTGTGCTGTGGTGACTGACGTCTAGCTAGACGCTTAACTCGACACTAACCATTCAAAAAAAAAGGTGCCTATCGTCGGCCTGCCCCCACTCGGAGTCGAACCGAGGACCTTGTCATTACGAGTGACACGCGCTACCACTGCGCTATAAGGGCTCAGAACTGGTAAAAGTGGTGATATAAGAGTACAAATAATGAGGACAGCATCTCATGTCACACAAACATTTCCGGTGGAAAGCCGCCGCCAGCAAACGTCAATCTCCATCCACTGAGCCACTCATCAAATCCCCTGCTTGTTAACGAGCTGAGATCACCATCTTGCTTGCAAGTCATTATTGAATACATTTGGATCTACACTGCGAATCTCTGCAACATCCCGGATCGCAGCTTCCACATCTAATCCGCCCACGGCCTGCGTTGGGTAGATCCCAGCCTGGCGGAAGCGGCAGGATGGCCTGTGCCGCCGCAGATTGAAGTTTGCATATACCCAATCGCATAAACAGTCCCAGCAGAACTCAAAGCGGCATGAGCTGCAGGTCATATGGTAGCAGCCCCCGTTCTTTTCGATGGGCGTCTGGCATTCCGGGCATGGCTTGGTGTTATCCTGCAGCCATTCGTCTGTTGCTGTGTCGGTTCGGGCATCATGCTGGGCGCATGTTTGGCCTTGGTGCCATGGGCCGCGGTGGTGGAAGCACATGACCTGGCTGCACCGCGAGCACTGGACTTTGGTGGCGTTGGGGGGGTGGATCTGGCCGTACTGGCAATCACCGTTGATGCACCACATGAAGTCAGGGTCATCACTGTAGCGCGTAGTATCCATCAGATCGTAGTACCTGCACGATTCGTGGGCGCTCTGTCAGTAGGGTTCATCGGCATACAGGAAAACTTGGAAGGCCAGGGCATCAGGGAGAGGGCTTACCGGGCTTTGACGTCGGGCGGAGCATACAATTCAATCTCGGCGAGACGCAGAGTGCGCTTGCAGCCGCGGCCAGGACATGTGATGTTTCCCAGCGCATGGGTTGCCTTGTCTCGAATCTCGATCTGGATATGCTGTTCCAGACAGCCCTTGCAGAAGTCGATGTCGTGCCCACACCGCTTCTGCAGCCGCAAGGGAAAATTAAGAACTTTGAAGGCAACACTTTCATTCCCAAGGGCAGTCCATATATCTTTCCAGGCTTCCCAGCTGTTGCCTGCGCTCATATCGCGAATCTCATCCATACAAATCCAGCATGACCGGGTCTCGATGCGCTTGAGATAGCGCAAGAAGATCGGGATGCGGACCCGGCGGCCGCCTCTCAGAAATCTGTAAATCTTTATAGGTTCCAAGGCTTCTGCATCATCAAGAACAGAATGCTGGTCTAGTGTGGTGTCAGCAAGCCTTCTGCAGCCTGGGTTATAAGCGAGGCTGAGGTCAACAAGCTCTTGGTAAAAGCCTTTGATCTCCACTAGCTCAGCAGAGCCGAGCCTCGGTGTTACGGATGACAGCGTTTGGCGTAGGCGGTTTGCGCGGTCAAATCTAGCTGGATGTTAGATCCCTGATTGTTTTGGTGGTCTACCCACTGCATCTCCGTTCATTCACTTCTACTCACCGGTCGGTGTACGACTTCATTCCGTCGGAGCCATCGTTCAGAATCTGCCTCAGCTCCCGTAATCTATAAGGACGCGTGTGCTCATCTCGGCTGGCGTGACAGCGCAGAGGACACTTGAAAACCACCCCCGGGGCCTCTAGCGCAGTCCAGTGGTACATTCTGTAGTAGCGGTGGAAGCTTTGCTTGATAGACCGGCGCACACAACGCATACAGACTAGGGAATCACAGCAACGCGTCGTTTCGGAAGGAAACTCGTCGAAAGTGTCCCAGGCCGTTGTCCTGCTGGTGTTTTCATTCTTGATCAGGCAGTCTGTTTGGCACGCCGCACACGGTGAGATTTCCAGCACAGATGCCGGGTCTCCTGCTGGAGCCCGACTAGCCTGGATGGCAGCGCGCCGGGATTCTTGGTCAAGAGAGAGGTAGCCAATCAGATCCTCCTTGGTGATTTCATCTGGGCTCCAGGATCCGAGGTGGGGAAAGTAAACGGATGCCATTTCGGGACTTTCTAGGCCCGAAGCTAGCCGTTGTGGGAGTGCCAAAGCCGCCGGTGCCTTTGGCCAGCAGGGCCGATGAGTATCTCGGTGCTGGATTGCGTGAGCTGGGGCACAGTCTGGCAGTAAGTAGTGATAAAACTGATTATGGAAATAATGACAAGAAGAGCTTGAAGGCTGGCCGTGGTAGCGAAGATGGTGGTGACTAGGGTTGTTATCCTCAATAGGGTCTAAGCTTCGTTTGTGGCTGCCATGATGGATGGGCAGTGGCTTGGGAGAGGAAGCTGCGTGAACGTTCCTTTTTGTATCCAATGACATGCTCAAGTGGCCCAATGCCCAGATGATTGCGTTATTTTTGTGGGGATGAGCCAGCTTGACCTTTTCAAACGGACAAAGTTTTGATGCGTAGACGTCATGTTGCCGACGGCTATTCTGAGATGAAGAAGGTGGAGGTGTCTTGCTGTGTTGGGGCTGGTCGTGCGGTCTCCGGCTTGCTTTTTTGGCTGTAGGGGCGTTGGTGTTAGGGCAGATATCCGCGGCAAGCTAGGAGACATTGGGGGGGAGGGGGAGTGGAACAAGGGGTGATGGTTCACGTACGGTTTGCTGCTGTCTTGCTGTGCATTGGCTGGCGAGAATTTCGGAATCCTGGTGGAGTTTGCCGAGACCGTGCGGATATCATGCGCTGGCTAGCAACGAGAGGATGAAAACGGCGCGGGGAGCAAGAATTGGATAAATGGGCAGGGTTATGGGCATGGAGTGCCATATTTGGGACGAGGCTGTCGCTTTGGGACCGGCCCGCATTGGGCAGTCTCTTAGAGCCTGCTGGTCGATGGTGAGGAATAGCGGCGCTGCTCATGACGGGTGTATTGCTGCGGGGTCTGGAGAAAGAGAGGGACGAAGGTACAGGGTTTGCGGCAAGATCCCAATCCGCAAAGGAACACGACTAGGAGGAGTATGTATTATTATAAAGACGGCTGGATGTCTGCTGGGAGACATTGTATCCAGACAGCTGAGACCAGAAGACGCAGCTTGATAGGCCGGGAAGACCGTCTCGGTCATTATCCTGGCTCATGCAAGACCCATAGAATGGACAATCTGTCATCCAGGCTCTTCTAGTCTTGATCGTGCATCTTGCCAATCACATGAGAGACATTGACAGCAAAGCAACTGGCGATTCTATTATTGAAAAAAGAACAAAAGAGAACATAAGAGAGCAAGGCAAGCAAGCCAGACAAACCATCCAAGAATGTGTGGCTGTGTAAGTGTACATCATACGTCATGCCCTTTTCATCCCAACTTTTCTCTGTTTGGAAACTGCCCTGTTGGCTAGTATCATGAGGGGCCCGTGTAACCTTGATTTCTAGCCAATGGGAGTCCGCGGCATTATTAATTGATTCTTAGTTAAGTTTACACTATTACAGTTAATTACGACAACTACACCACCGCTAGCCCCAGCCAAGCAGAGCTCCTTATCAATGGATCTAGGGATAGTCTCTGCCCTCAGCGCCCTCTCTGGATAAAGCGGCTGATGCGGTCGTGGGACCGACTCGGGTCCCATTTGGCCTGCTGTCTCTTCTCCACGTCGATCTTGTCGGCATTATCGTCGCGCAAGTCATCGTGCATCTCGACAAAGGCTTCACTGTTCTTGAACGGCCACTTGCCGCGACGGTATCTCATAGACATGGCGACTCCCAGACTCCCCAGCACAACAAAACTGCCAACGCCGGCAGCTACAGGCACTGCAACTTTCATAGTGTTGTTGCTGGGTGGCGACGAGGTGGGCACTATCGTGGGTGTTGGCAGCGACGTGGTAGCCGCCATGACAAGGGGTACAGACGGGTAGTTGGTGGGGATCTGATACGCCGCGGGCGTCGAGGAGCTTCTGGTCACAGAAGAAAGAGTCGTCGACGCGGAGGCAATAATGTTGCTGTAAATGCTATCGGAAAGTGGCGTCGACTTGGCATCTGGCGTGGGAGCAGCGGAATAGGTAGCAGGAATGCTGGGTGTAAGGGGCTTATCGGCTGGCAGCTGGCTGGCAGGGGCTACAATTGGCGTTGAAGAAGGCGCCGATGAGGAAGAGGAAATTGTGCTAGAAACATGCACCTTCAATGGCAAAGGGTCGCTGCCGGCAAGGGTTTCCGCGGGGGCGGAGGCAGTGGTGGTTGAGCTGGAAGATTCTTCTGGATTCTTAGGCTCCTTGGCATTGTTGGTGACACCACTATCCGTAGTGAGCTTTCCGGGGAGGAAGGCAGGGGAGAGTGTAGGGGTAGACTGAGCTTGCGGTGTGGTGGTAGACCTAGGCAGCTTGGAGCTTGTAGTCTCATCAGCATTGCCCTTGTTTTGGTAATTAGAATCAGTCTCGTTGTCGTCCCTGACTACAATTTTATTGACGCTGGCCAGCAGAGACATGATGGAGAAACGGATGGAAGTGGCGGAAAGACTAAAAATGATGTAATGCAGTGTAGAAGAAGAGACAGGGAAAATGCTATGCAAAAGAACAAAAGAGCACGCTACAAGCAAGACCAAGGACCAGCCTGGACGATGAAGAAAAAAAAAAGTAAAAGACAAAGGAAAGGAATGTCTGAGAAACAAGCTGAAGAAGAATGAAGGAAGAAGAATGAAGGGGAAAAAAAGATGAGCAAGTGAGTCTAAGCCAGAAAGATATACAGGAAACAAGAAACCAAGATGAGACAGGGAACAAGGCAGAACAAGCATCAAGAGGGAGCCAGAAGAGCAGGGCTCAAAGAGGCGGCTAAAATAAGAGTCCGTAAATAAAGCTACGGGGGCTATCCATAGGCTTCTTTGAAGGCAAGACGTCTGTGCCATCAGTCACACTCACTGCTGGCAAAGCAGGGAGCAGGAGCAAGGAGCAGGGAGCAGGGAACAAGGAGGAGGGACTTAGTATTTCGCTTGGAAGCTAAGAGATTGGGTCTTTGAAAAATACAGAGACTGCTTTCACCACCAGTGTGGTCGTCATAGAGTGTGCCCAAGCCCAAGGTGCATGTCCCAGTCCCAGTCAGCGCCAGCGATGGCCATAGCCATGGTAATCATGTTTATGTTTATTGGAGGCAGACCGACCTAGTTTTCGGCTTTGTATCAGCTGTACATCCGCTTGGTAAATCATTGTGCCACCAGACGATCATGGATTGCAACAGCCCGCTATGAACTACCATACAAGACAAGACCACCCTGCACGGGCTTCGGCTCCAGAGCATATTGCTTGTGTTGCAAGCCAATTTTCCCAACCTTTCTTAAAGGAGAAGTGACGTGTAGTTTTGTTCTTTGTTTCAGCATTGTTTGATAGCCTCTTACTTTTGTGGGATGAATGGTGCGGACATTATTCTGTCTTGTTCTTAACGCCTGTAGCAAGGAAGACGTATATCTTTACGTAAGATCAGACGCGGCACACTAAGCTAGTATGCCGTACAAAGAACATGAAGAAAAAGAGAATTTCAACAAGCTAAATATGGGAGGGGGGGCGCTTGTCTAGTCATGATAACTAAGATGAAACCGTAGCCGAGTTTCAGAATGTGTAAGTTATGCACCCACCCACTCACTTGACAAGGATTAGTGAGCGGCTATTATGCTAGAGCGCCACGCAGCATGAAATATGCGCTGGGTCTGGGTGGCACTTGGATCTCATGGCTGGGCTGGGATAGATAGCCTGGCGCAGCATCATGATTAACTTTTTGGCGTCCTTTGATTTTGGTGATTCCAGTAGACGTTAAATATGTTCAAATTAAATCACGTCACATCATAGTTTTTTGTTTGTTTGTTTTATTTAGCGTCTACCTACTGGTTTTCCAAAGCAATACGACGGTATGTTCTAGACGGAAGAGGCTAAGAAGATGTCGTCTTCCGCCACCTTTTCCGGGCAGTCAGCAGTTGCAGGT
>MKGM01000429.1:0-17255 GCA_002018265.1 Ceratocystis harringtonii | reverse complement strand
GAGTCACAAGCTTGCTTGGGAGCATACGTGCTTCTCGCGCCTGAAACCGGTGGTCAGCCTTGCGGAGGGTGAATTCTGTCCGGTAACCAATCCGGCGTCGTTTGATCTTAGTGATTCCAGTAGACGTAAAATATATTCAAATCAAATCAAATTCGATGCCTTGGGGGCGTTGTATAATCTCTCCCAATGTTTAATCCGGTGGGCTTCATTTCCGTTAGCACCATATGGCGTGTTTATCTTAGATCTTGGTTGAGTGCAGATATTGAATACTACTTAGCATTCATCTGTACGCGGCAGTCAAATCAAACCAAGTTGCATGTGTGTTGTCAAGATAGAACGTACAAGGCAAGGGTGAATTTGTCATGCTTTACCAGGGTGTTGTTAGTGCCCGCCCTGCAATCAAATGCTGGCGTTTCGTTTACAATAGCGGTGTTCTCGGGCCGGCTCCGGCTTTGGGATGCTTGCTTGGATTTTCTCTATTGATCACATATTGATCGTACGTCTAACTTTATTGTCTTCAAGGCCATGGATAGATTCTACACGTTGAACCCAGCTAGAAATGCTACGCCAACAATCAAAAGACCCCATCCCACAAAGCCACAGCAAGCGAGTTTCCAGCACTTTCAGGCGTATTGCCTGTTACAGCGCCACCCAGGCAGGTACTTATCCCATGTCAGCAAGCTGGCCATTCCTGCTACGAAAATCCGTGTTTAGCTCCACGTTGCTGTTCTGAGAGCGAGAGCTGCCAAAGCGCAAGTAGCGCACAGTACTGGTTTCCACCAAGTCAGGCAAGCCAAGGTTTCGTTAGAGGATCTTTCATTGAGAAACCCGGTGATTGCTGGCTGCCATGCGTAAGCAAGCTTAGCCATTCAGGCTTGGTAGTGGGCCATCTGTTTGATTGGTTAGTAGGGTGCTATGCTGCAGGAGCAGATTACTAAGTGTCTCAGAAATCGGGACGTGGCATACTACATGAGTTTCTCGTTAGCATAGCTTGCAGACCAGCAATGTTGTCACACCAACGCACTGGGAGAAAGTCGAAGGTGCAATTGTTGGTGTGGTGCGTATAGTTGTTGATAAAGTCCAGGAACTTCCCTAGGATCTACAGACTTCAGGTGAGTCTATAGTACTGACTAGCGTAGGTAGGAAGCCCAACCTTGATACCAAGCTCACGCATAGGAATCTTGCTGGCAGTCTGACCGCAAGCGCCGACACTAGGCCGCTGTTATCGACGCTACCGGGCTCATTGTACCTGAGGACATGGGTGATGTTGATGCCACGATCGTCAATGAGACTCTTAACGGCGTGATAGAGAGATTCGGATTCCATGTTAGAGGCGCCAAGGCCCCACACCATGGGAACAAACTCAAACTTGGCCTAGGACCCCATGACAGCTAGTTAGGGGCTGGGCTGGTAGTTGAAGTGTCATGCTAACTTGGAGTTGTCCTGAGCCCATATTTGGTTGTCTTGCGGATAGGTCGAGTTGGGGGCAAAAGCGAGATCACATTTAGAAGAGTTGTCTACTACAGCTACAGTATGGAAGGCTACGGAGAGGACGAGTGAGCTGGGCATAACTGCTTGCCGTAAGTTACAAACTAAATATAACAAGGGAAGCAAGCAAGTATTAGACCGTACGTGGTGCTACGTAAATATACAGTCTAAAACCAGGAAAATACTGCCCTCTGATGTTCCAGCATATTGGAGCAAATTCCAAGGTACGCATAATGAGAAAAGAAACAATTGAAACCAGAAATAAGGATTGAGAGAAAGAACAGCATGCTAGTCGAGTATGGGAGCTAGTAGTTTAGTTTCGTAGTAGCCTGCAAGAGTTAGACAAGGTTATTAGCATTTCGCTTCTGACTTGTGACATTGGAAACGAGAAAAATCCTAGTAAATAAGAAAAAAAGCTAGCAGTAAAGAGCTTTCCTTTTGCAGCGAAGAGCCGAGCTCTAGATGTAAAGTACAAAAGCGTGGAGTGGATCGTGATGATGAAAAGAACGAGTAGGCAGACTGAGGCGGACTAGACGGACTGTTGCTATGACTGAGAACATTTTAATTATATAGTAGCAAATATTACGCGGAAAAAAATTGCAAATGATCCTTTTTTCTTACTGGTAAGACCATCCCGTGGCTGGTTCGAGCGGCAATAAAGAGATGAAAAAAGGGAGGAAAAGCCTAAAAAAAGAAAATATAACTTCGCTTGGACTCTATATGCTGGATACGATAGGCTATGTTGAGGGAGATGGGTAAGCGAATTGTATGCTTTCCTAAGTTGCTGACACGCGAAACTAAATAAATAGCACTGGTAGTATTGAAAGAAAATAATCAATTGGTAGAGGCTACAGTCAGGGCGCCCTGAGTTTCATTATAACCTGACGTGAATATTGATTCTTGAGGCTCTTTTTGGCCTTTAGGCTCCATGATGCAAGGACAAGGGCGACATCTTTCAGGGCTTTTGTTTGGGAGGATGGATGGCTGAGCACATGGGATCTGGCTCAGCTGAGAGGTAGGAATTAGCTAGATAAGCAAGTCATCGATTATTGTTTGGCCTTTGAGGCTGCAGACAATCATGCAGTGACGGTGGCAAAAGGGTGGGCGTAGTGTAGTTGTGACTTTTCCTTATCATCTTTTTTTTCTGTTCTTTTATTTTTTTCCTTCAAACTTCTGTACAAGTAAATTCTTAATCTGACTGCGTGCTAGTGATACGAGGGTGTTACTTCTGTAGGGTTTCGAACGGAAACAATAGCCGTACTAAGCTAAGAAACTCACTCTGATTGAGACCTCGTGCTTATTTCTAACTTTTAGCAAAGTCTGTCAATATTTATATAATACCTGCTGTCTATTGGTATGTGCAAACTGTCATCTAAGTGGCGTACTACGGCTCGATTGCTCAACCATGGGGCGAATACTGAGTGCCCAGATTTCAGATGCCGAGGTTCGTATAGAAAGAAGGATCAGAGCTTGCCCGACCGGTAGAAGATCCCGCGTACTGACAAAAGCCATTCCAAAGTTTGTGCAACCTATGCTAAAAATGGATATGAGCAGAGCTTAGTCACCAATGGCGCCCATGACTTGCATGTCGGACGGCTTATAAAAACTTCGAATCGTTTCTTGAGGACAGCGTAGTATCGCAGGCGTGTAGATCCACATGAAAAATATGGCCATCACGGGCTGTCTGTCTTGGGTCTAGATATTCAAGTGAGAAAAAGTTCCTCCCCGCGGCATGGCCTGTAGGAATACTAGCTTATATCTCTATCACGGCATGACTGTCCATTGCTAGCCTTGGACAAGTGGACAACAAAGATGCACATCAAGAACTGCTATGGAAATGACGGCACAGATTTATGACAAGTGGTATACCGGCTTGCTTAGTACAAATTTCACTAGGAGGACGAGAAAACTCTAATACTAGATTGGAGATGCACATATACTCAAGGACTTGATATTGTCTCTCTGCATGACTGTATAGCGGGCAGCTTGTACTAGATGTAGAGCACGATGTGATAACTGACAAGTTGGTTGAGAGGCTTGTGTAACTCAATTCTTTTGGTGTTACAAAGCTTTGAAGTTACACAATCACGGTGTAACTACCATAAGGCTATCGGAGTTTCTGTGCAACCTAAACTTCAACAGCGCCCAAGGTGGGATATCCAGACACTGCATCATGCTAAGGCTGGAAATGGCTGATTGATTGCTTGGAGCTTTTGCTCATAGACTAGATACACGGAATATATCAGGGGAGACCTGTAAGCTTGGCAGGCCATGAAGCCATGGCGACTAGGTCGCGGCTGCATAATTCGCAGTTGATAGGGATGAAACTCCAATTGGACATGTGCGAAGTAGGAACTCCTAACTTGAGATATCTGCAGGGTTTGTTCAATGCTTGTTTGCTGAGCCATACGGGGGTCTTTAGCTGAGAGTGCCAGTATCGAGGCCTCTATACATTGCCAAAGTTTCACACACAAAATCTCAAGTTCTACGTGCAAGACGACTACAACGCCCTTGGCTCCAATTTTGACTCTCAAACATTTTCCTACATATATCTATATCTATCTTTGGAAATTCCTTAGGTATTATCTACTATGGTTTCGCTAGAGCGAAATAATGAAGAGGAATAACACATAACTTTCAACCGTTGAATTAAGTAACTATCCATAACGTACCGATCAATACGCTCCTGTATATCCCCAAGACCAATAGCCGAGCATCCTAACGCAGCTTTTCCAAAGTTAAGTGGTTATTGAGCCAGAATGTGTCGTGGCATCATTGCAAGCTTAAGAACTCAGGCAGACGTCAAGACGAGGGCGATGTGTTCCGCTATCTGCACCCTTTTTGTGCCTCCAGCCAGCTTCCTATACCCTATCTTAATACGATATGACGGTGAGCCTGCATAGATTTAACATCACTAGCACGCTGAGTTCCAATCTCGCCCAAATGGGATGAATATGATAATAGGTCAACTTGTCGGGCAAGCACTACGCTAACAATGCATGTTGGCGATACCTCGTTTGTGTATATCTACATATCTAAGTTCTCACCGTGCCGTCATTCTTCTAACGTTCTGGGAATTTCAATCACTGACTCAGTAGTGAGCTTTGTACCTTCACCTCCGGTCGTTTACCTTATCTCCCTTGCTCGCTTGCAAAATCCCAGCACTTTCAATACTCTCGCCGAGTTCCTACCCCTTGAGTTGAAAGTTGCCTGACGGAGTGGTGGGAAGAAGCAAAGTATGGGAGATATTGTCATTCCCAAGTAACGAATGCTATGGAATGGAGGAATGCCCCTTTGTGGGCACGAAAACGCATAGGACTTTTGTAGACTGAAGGGGGCGTGCTTTCACTGACTCATGAGTAGCTGTTAAGCAACCCTTTGGATAAACATTCCATTGCCATTAGGACTCGAAGAAGACCTGTATGTGTCAAGTTCTATCACGATAGCTGGCATAAAGCCCTTCATCGCGTAACGAATGGAAAATATCAAGAAGGCGGTCTACGTACATGTGATGCCGCTGAAAGGATTATAGGGGCTTCTTTACTTTGGCTACGACAATATCACCCCGCATTCGTGGGTTGCAAAGGTGGGTTACTCCCGCAATGTACACTAAGCAACACGAATGATGGCGTCCGACAAGCTTGCCCCTTGCTACTAAGATTCCGGCTACAATCAGCATTGTTGGTGTATTGGATACCGCGAACTATCCCCGATGTATTCCGGCCTCAAGGCTGGTGTGTCCGACTATCCACCACTGTCCGAGCCAATTTGCCAAGATAAACAGATGCCTAGCTTGCTGGCCTCTCTCGGCTCGGTCTGCACAGTATGGCCTGGTACAGACTTTACCCCCTAGTATCAGGCTAGACTACAACTTGGCTAATTTTATTTTGTAGCCAGACCTGTGTAACGCGAATTATCAAATTTCGTGTATCTACCGGCCACTGTGTGCATAAACCATAAGATATAGCTCTTAGGCATAAAGGGGGAGACGGCGAGTGTCGTAAGATTGACCCTCTTGGATCTAGACTTGTTGTATAGGCTAGCTGTGCTCAGCTACCGTCTAACCCAAAGCTGAAGGCCTCTATTTCGGGTACTTTTACTATCTATTCAGCACATTTTCAGCTTTAAAGGCAGGATGGGAGGGTAGGGTAGGCAAGGAGGAAAAGGGAGAGGGATACAGAAGCAAGGAAACTCCAAGGGAGCGACAGGGTGTGGGCCTTTACACCAAGAAAAGAGGTGTGTACAATGTATAATGGGGGCTACCTGTCTCTCATGTACACCATTCAAATAGGGGATAATGCTGCATTGTTACAAATGGACCGAGAGGTAGGCGAGCGGTATTGCATACGGTCAGACAGGCGTGAAAAAAAAAGGGGAGGCTTCAATCTATGGCTATGGAAAGACAGCGAAGAGGCAGGGTTTGACACAATATTGAGTTGTTTCGCCCAATGGCCATTTTCCATGATGGAGGGGGTACAATGGCATTATTGCAGCTCACTCAAACTGCGACGATTTGCGCTGGATGATACCTAGCATGGCTTTCGCCGTACAGTAAACAAGGCCAACCAACTCCAGATCTGAATACAAAAGTGGCAATTATGCACTGCAGCGCAGTTCGAAGCCAGACACTGCATGCTTTCTCATGTCTTTGGAGCATGTTACGCATGCAGATGACCCAACATGAAAATCAATGGCATAGGCATCAATACAAACATACGGTGTGGTAGATCCCGAGGTATGTAGAACACAAGATAATCAGAGTGGTAATACTAATGCGAATAGTCGTACACAAGCCTCTCGGTCATCAAAGATAGCCCAAGCACTATCTCTGAAGAGGACAGCTCTCGCGTTGACCGGCGGAACATATCTATTGACAAACCAAGACCTCCATAGTCTGAGATTATCATTGGTAAGCTGAGAAGCTCAAGTTGCGCCGCGTAAAGTCTACAGGCGAGACTATCCAGAACACGAGAGTCTAGGATGAGAAACAGCGGGTATGCATGCTTGCAGAAAGAATAAAAGAAAGGGATGGCTTGGAGGCAAGTAGTAGGTGGAGGCTGACTGACTATCTGGACGTGTCACGGATTTGCAAAGTCCAAGACAAGGGGTGTGCTGACTTTGGGGACGAATGAACAGGCTCAAAGGAAAAAGGGTGTTGAGAGCCAAGAATTTAGAGCCGAGAGAGCGCATGACGCTATATAGTATGGTACAGGAGGAGAAGATATAAGCGAGCCGCCGAGAAGTGAGAAGCACAAGGGAGAGCAGAAGAGGGTAAATAGGAGACAGGCCTATGTAATCCTCCCTCTCCTTTCGGGCGAGAAGCCTCAAGGGTGAGAGGAACGTCCATACCCACGCATAGAGAGTGTGAATGGTAAACCGTTTTTGGATATCAGTGGTCAGCAGCACAGAAAGAAGATGATTAGCGCGGTGACAAGGCAGAGACATGTCACAGCAGATAACAACCAATATAGGCCACGGAATGTGTGGTGATATCAAGTGCCACCCACCCTACAATAATCAAATAATACGGTGGCCTTTTGACCTTAGCCTAAGGCGCCAGCTGAGATGCAAGTATCAGAGCGGAACGTAGAGTCAGCAAGTGCTGGATGAACTGGGCTGATGGTTGGTTTTAGTTTGCCTGTGTATTATGTTTTGTTTTTGAACATGCTACTCTTGTAGGGAAGACAGGCTGAATATGGCGGGAGTAAGCTTGAAGCAAAGACTTTGGGTGATCATTCTAAAGGCTGAACAACTGATCAGTGAGTGGTTTCTCCATGATAAACTCGCCTGCTACTCGAGTTATAACCTGGGGATAGACAGTCTGATAT
The DNA here is from genome assembly GCA_002018265.1 of Ceratocystis harringtonii. Classification (NCBI taxonomy): domain Eukaryota; kingdom Fungi; phylum Ascomycota; class Sordariomycetes; order Microascales; family Ceratocystidaceae; genus Ceratocystis; species Ceratocystis harringtonii. The sequence goes on along the minus strand of MKGM01000429.1, from coordinate 9,939 downwards.
CACACAGGTTCAGTATGTGACTGCCAGGTGATCTTGAATCAGGCTTAGAAGTCTTCTGGAAGCTGTTTTGCCTTATGGACTCTTCAACCAACACATCGTATCAAAACGAAATGATACTTGGATCAGAGTCTTAACGTTTCTAGAGTAGTACGTATGTACACTAGAAAAGCAGGGCGCTATCAGAACCAACATGAACTATGGCAGCATAAGATGACATTTTCCTATATCAGCTACAGTCTCCCTACATGCCCAACAAGTAAAAACGCGCCATCCCATAGATAAACTAAGCTCGTATTCCAAGGTGTGCTCTCAACTTGCTAAGATGGAGTAGTGTTGACGGACAGAAAAAACGGGAAGGCTTAACTAGATGGCCTTGGGAGGTGTGATAGACGAAAATGGCCACAAGTTGCCTTGTTTCATAGAGGAAAAGGAAAAGAAATTCCATCAAGTCTGCACTCTTTGGGTTTCGTCTGTCTTGCTAGCATCTTGCTAGATATAGCGTGATGGGGCTGTCTTGGATACGTGCTTTGGAGCAGGTAAGAGAATGGTGACGGCGATATAGCAACAGCACAAAGCATATGTTGGACGGATTGGTGTGCTCTGGCCTTCTCAACAAACATCCTAAGACGGAAGCAACGAGAGTAGAATGCCAAAGCCAAGGAGACGAGTAGAGGGTATGATGAGGAGGGGGAGGTGGGGGAGGTGATGGGTGGGTGAGTAGGGAGGGGGACTCAGAGGCCCTCCTTGACGCCGGCATTTGTTGATGGGTCAAAGTTTCAGAGCGTCTGGTCTTGTTGGCCAGGGCCCCGAAACGATGATTTCATCTCATTCATTGGTTCATTGATTCATAAATTTCCTTGATTCATTTCATCACAGTCGGCAAACAGGCTAGTCACAATCACATTGGGTACGCTACCATGTAGCCTTACCTTGACCTTAACTTTGCCTCAACGCTGCGGTCTCTCTCTCTCTCTCTTCCGGCCATTCTTGCGCCAATATTACGTTGCAATTTCCCTTTTCTTACCTTGCTTACCGCCTCCTCCCCTCCTCTCCCTCCCCCCCCCCCTTCTCTAATCCATGGAGGTTATCTTGTGGGTTTTCTGGGTGAGCTGGGCGAGGAAGCACAAAATGCCAGCTCAAGTTCCAATCCCGAGATTACACTTGCTCTGTACTCACTGAGCTTGGATTACACTGGCCAGGCACAGACGATACAGCACAACACGACGAGAGTAATAATGAGCGAGGTGGTTTTAGGGTCCGCCGCAGGTTTTGCTAGTAGTATCGAGAAATGTTTAAGATACATGCTTCTGTGTTCCCAATATTTACAGCAGTGCGTTGTTTGACTACGCTAAAAGGAAGGGGGATGGTAACAGAGTAGCAGGGTGGTAAGGAAAGCGTAATAGCAGGAGCGAGAGCAAGAGCAAGAGCAATAAAACCGCAGCAAAATTAAACACCCACCCCCTAGAAGGAGCCAAGGAGAGTGCCCAAGGCGAGTCAAATGTTTATGGTACATGTCTACGATAGTGGCAGGGTAGAAGTAGAAGTTCTTTTGTAAATCCGGGTGTATGTCTGTGGTGATGAGTCTGAGTCGGTGAATCTATATTTCTGTGTGAGTGAACCAGCGGGCTGGAGATCAGAGACAGCCAACCAGCATGGTACAGCCTGGCCTCGTTGTGGATGGATACGGTACATACGGAGGCTCATGTATGGACATATCCTGCAGCTACACATACCCATAGATCTATTCATCTACCTACGGGAATATAGACACAGGCGTGGATATGAGCAAGGGCTAAGCATGTCTACTCTTTGAGACCTCGGGCAGCTACATTAGATCACAGGCTGTTTCTAAAAGCATGTGTGACTGGTATAAGTGAGAGAGAGGAGTTAGTTGCTGTTGGGATAGTGTGTTGAGGCAATAAGGGGAATTAGGAGCGTCTGATTAGTATCTTCATGACGAGGAGGCGGTTCAAGAACTGCAGACATTGGTGTAAGCTACAAAATTCCGAGCTACTATATGCGGTTGGGCAACTCAATATACCCCAAAAATCCTAGAAGATGCCGTCTACCATAGCCACTGATGAAACTATAGGCCAGCCTGCCGCTGGTTTCGGGGCTGGCTAGCTGTCATAGACCGACCAGCTTGAGGCTGGAGTGACACTGCTAGGCATAAGTTACACTGTAAGATTTACCACTCTCTTTTTTGTTTTTTATCTTTTCTTTTTATCCTTCACCTTGCTAAGTCACATAAGCCAAACAGATTGGTATGCTTCTGTTCCTTTTCTGCTTTGAGCTCATTTGTAGCATTCGTTTCGAAAGCGTTTCCAGCTAGGTGGGGTATGTCTCTGGACCATCACAGAGAAGTTGTCAAGTTGAAGAGTGTGAGGATGTGGCTTAGCGGTTGGCTGCAGACTTCGCTTGTTGGTTTGAGTGGCGTTATCTGGAGTTGAGGAACACTCTCCAGGATCTCGGTGGCTTGCCTCATAATCACCGAAACACCAACGCGCCTAAGGAACAACAGCAAGAAGAGCATCAACGCAGCGGCTGGAAAAGCAACAAGAGCGGCAAGATAGCACCAACAGAAGCTAGCATATGGCGTAAACAAAAGCGATACAAATACACAACATAAGGGAGACACCTAAGGGAAGGAACGCAAGTACGGGGGCTAAGGCCAGTCTGATACGATACGAGCTCATGTAGAGAGAGGTCTAGAATCCAGATAACGACGGATGTTGGGGCTAATGGACAACTCCAGGGCGAGAAGAAGCCTGCACGGAGATACAGGGTAAAGGCAGAAAAGAATGAGGGATGGGAAGTGGGATCTTGCTCCGATGTGATCTACTCTAGTCTACAAGGCTATACTCAGATCTGTTATTTCTCATTAAGCAATGAAGGAAGCTGGGCTGCTTTCTGGGCTTCATTCTGCTAGCCTAAGTGCCTAGTCTCGGGCCAAGAACGGTATGAGACAGCGGGCCAGGTATAATTTCCTTATAGTAACATCTTGTAAAGTTCTAGCCTAGCCCGTTCTCTGCACAAAGGCCAAGACCAGAGTCATTAGCAAAAGGGCTCGCTAAACGAAGGAAAAGAAGGTGGAGAAGGATGATGGGATTCAGAGGCCTTTTCACATCACACTATGTTACGTCTACACTGGAGTGGATTGCAGAGGCCAGGCCAAGATACGCCAGAAGCTGCGTGAGAGTTCCAGCGGAGACAGCGGAGACAGCAGAGACGGCAAATATAGGGCAAGGCCAGCCACTAGAAAAAAGAATAGAGCGGTGTGAGGTGTCTATCTGTTGAATATGATGAAAAGGAGAAAAGATAGCACCAGGCGGCAAGATGACAAAGAGACTTCAGTTCTAATTGCGCAAAAGAGGACAGTATGTGAGGAGGAGGGAGGCAAAAAGAAACGAGGTGAAAATATGACAAGGTAGTTGAGAACCGGGGGGGGGGTACGAGCCAATGGACGAATGGACGGGAAACCAAAGGGTGAGAGCGCAAGACAAAGAGAGAGCGAAAGGGAAAGAGAGAGACATTTTGGTTGGACAGAAAGCGAAGAAAGACAGAAAGAAAGCCAGGGAACTCAGCACTATACCCAGTAAAATCAGGCCATTGCTCTGAGCCTACAGGGCAGGGGAGGGGAGGATGCTGAATAGCAAACGGTGGAGTGTAGAGCAGGAGGTGTAGACTAGTTGGACCTTTCCGGCGGTCTGGAATGTCGGATTCGCCGCTGTGGATTCCTCATTCTTGTCACAGTTTCGGCCGTATCTATTGAAGTGACTGGCTGGACCACGGGCTTATTGCCTTTCTAGTTCTGGATAGTTCTATCTGGTGTCTTGCGGATGATTAGAGATTATGGCTAATGGCGAGAGAGAATGATGGGGCAATGGCCGATGTAATAGAGCCACTCCAGCCATAGCTGGGCTGACGACCGTTGTGAAAGAACATGTTGGAGTGACAGTGTATGTGTGCGTGTGCGTGTGCGTGTGTGCGCATGTGTACTGCTATGCTATGTAGATGGCAGCCAGCCTTTGTTCTAGGTGGGGCTGTTTAAGTCTGTGTTGGTCTAACATGGCCACCCGGGAGAGTAGGAGGGGCAAAGGGAGGGAAAAGAGGCGTTAGAGACGGTATCCAAAGCTTCGATGGCGGCGGCGACTTGCATTCTATCTCGCTAGTTTGCGGCAGTCTCTGCTCTCTTGTACACTGGGTGGCTTCGAGGTTAGTGTTGGTATCAGAGCATAGGTGTTATGCATGTGTATCGGTATGTATTTGCATTGTGACACCCTTTGTTTTTTTATTTTGTTTCTTTTCGTCGCCATCCACCTGTATCTTATCCATCCCTGCTACAGCCTTTTATCATATGTTCCAGTATTCCCTTCCAGGCTACTCCTTCTCGTTCCTTGTGCGAGTTGTGGGTGCGCGTTGCAAAAGTGGTGCAAGCCGTGGGTGTGCGGTGGCTTTGTCCCAATATTCCTGACATGCGGTAATATATGCAATGGTGTGGGAGAAGGGCCAGCAGCCACCGCCCAAGGCAGCACTTGCAAAGCTCTCTCCTCTTGCCATTGCAGGGCAAGGACGAACGGAGCGTCTCCATATCCGACAAAGCCTCATGCAAAGACTGAAGTGCAACAAAAGGGAGATAGTACCCAGGGGCCATGCTGCAGCTAACTGTGACGTGTTGCTGGATATGCTGACAAACAGGACTCTATCTAAGGGAGATAGAAGGGATATGCTAGGGTTTGTCGGGCTGGGTTTGGCTGGATTGGGCTAGCTGTCACTGCTGTTCTCTTCTGCGCTGGCTGCTGCTCGTGGATGTGCGTCATGCAGTGCAAGTCTACTCTATGGGGAGCACAAATACTTGTTGGTTGATATGGGACCAGGATAAACGTCCGGCATTCCCTCTTGGTGGTCAGAGATAGAATCGGAGTAAGTAAGCTGCAAGTGACCTGGAGGAGGGCAGAGAGGCAGAAGGAAGTCTCTTCGGGTGCGCGTCCACTCTATATCTACTGTGATTGCTACTGCGGCTGTTTCTCAGCACACAAATAGAGCTGCCACGGCAGATCTTGTCAAAGTAGGGCTAGTGGACAGTGAGCTGGTTCTAGGTCAGGCACAAACAGATGACGGACTGACTTGAGAGTCAACACAAGCGGCCCGCTGTTTTACCCTAGGAAGAGAGATACATACATACCGTACTATAGTTCTAGTGTCTAGAACTGTGCTCGCTGGGCTGGGCTAGCAAAGCAAAAAGAAACGGCATATGAGAGAGTTGAACCTGGTTTGATCTGCGTCCGCCATGTTGCAGAAGAAACAAAGGAATGCATATCTTGAGATGACCACATAGCTGCTGATTCTCATGATGGCGCACAAACCGAGATGCAGGATGTTAATAGGAGGTTGCATATCACTTTGAAAACGCAGTTAGTGACCAGAAGTGTGTCTACGGCGTCTACCCAGCCCTCTCCTAGCATGGCTCCCCTCGCATAAGTGATGTGTTGGCTTGCCTCGTTCTCGTTTTCTAGCATCTGTTTGTAATGTATTTGTGGGCAGCTCACACTGCCTCACCTACTCCTTCTTATTCTTTTTTCCCTTTTTCTTTTCCCTCTGTTGTTTTTTTTTTCTTTTTTTTTCCCGCACCCTACACTCCCTCTGTATCTCTGTATCCCTTTGCCAGTGCATAGGCGCTTTGCTCGAGGAGGGCCAGGACACCAACCAGCCCAACGTCGATAACTGACAAAGCAAGGCACAAGGTCACAAGGTCGCAGGAAATAAGGAGATTAGAGCAGGTTGCTGCGCGGCGCTATAGCCGCTTCGAAAATCCCTATTTCAAGGGAAGGTTTTGCCGTAGGGATACTTGGGCCTTTGTCTGCTGTGTTGCTCCAGGAGGGACAAGCCAAGGTTGAGGTGGGCGGGTTGGTGTAATGCTATAGTGAAGTGTATCGTGTATAGTGAACAATCTCGTGTAAAAACGTACGCACATGTGTCACAGAGGCTGTTTGTCTGTATGGAAATGCAATATCAACAAAGTCAGGCAAGATGGCCTGACCCCCTCCATCCTCCGTATAGAAACACCAGCACACAAAGTGCCTGCAAGTAAGATACTTGGAAGACTTGGCTGACACTGTCTATGAGTTATGTAAGATCTTTAAGAAACGCAACAACGCCTTGCATGAAAAGCAAATTGATGGAAATTTAGACTTAACCACAGCTATATACAGCATTAGGAGGAACATTCGCAGGGGCGAAAGCCTCTAGCAGCAGCAGGGCGTTATAGACCTCAGTTTGTCTTAGTGCGCTTGGGCAGTAGCATCTTACAGGGCCTTCGAGTGTGACAAATAGTGGCTGGTTGTTTTCCTGTAGGGCGCTGCCGTGCTATAGACAGACCACCCTGTCGCTTTCTACAGGGCATCCATGCCACTATGTCACTCTCCACGAGACCAGGAGCAGCCAAGAGACACTGACCGCCACTGAACAGGGCCCCTATAGCTATAGCCATGCTTTCTCCCCCCCCTCCCCGCCCCCCTAGGTGGTTTTCTCAGCGCCCCTCCTGCCCCCAAGTTATGGAGAGCAGCACAAGTCTACTGTAGCCAGGCATGTGTCACAGAAGCAAGATTCCTCCCGCGTTTGTTACATGGTGTAAGCCAGTACTGCGCAAATCCTCCCCTCCCACTTTCCTCTCGTCTCGTCGTCTCGTCGTCGTCTCCTCCTCTTCTCTTCTCCCGTATCCTCCCTCACGTATATGTCCCTCCACCTTTTCCATCTGCCCGTACACGAGTATATGAGTGCGAATACACAAGTGCACAAGTACATGAGCACATAAGCACATACGTAGCAATCATACACTCACAGCTCGCAGCGATAGACAGCACACGGATGGACACTGTTCCTGGACAACGCCCCCCCCCCCCCTGTTGAACAAGGCCAGAGTCAATGCTTGCTAAACCTGATCCGAGAGAGGGGCGGGAACGATTCTGTCTTGATGTCCGCTCTATCACTCTACATCTACATTTAAGTAGGCTTTGGCTTGGATTGGCACCTGACCTACACTGCGCGGCTTGGATCTTGGAAGCGTTTGTAATATAGCGTGCGCCAACGGTACTTTGGGGCATAAGTACAATTCAGTGTAGCGCAGTATAATATACATTCGGTACAGTACATAAGCCCACACACTGCAGTTTGGAGAAGACCTAAGCCTTTTCTAGAGCTTGGGCATTCTTTGCTAATCCAAAAGTTAGGCAGTATATATAGGCAAGCTAAGCTCGAAGGCGGGGCCACAAAGTTCCCAAGCCATGCACGTGTCCGTCTGACAAACGAAACTCTGTGATGCAACGGGCACACGATCAACCTGTGTGCAGGTGCTGTCTGCTGTATGAGCATTGTCTGTACTGGCTGTCTGTGTGTATGTGCTGTGCAATAGAGTAGCAGCGATAATCTCTCCTCAGTTAGTTGCAGTGGGACGTAGCACTAGCCACCCACCACCAAGGAGAGCTGGGCTTGTCAGCTGTGCACATAGTTGAGAGGAAGCCGACGATGGACACACACGCGCACCATACACCACCGCGCACTAGCTTCCCCCCCCCTTCCCCCTCTATGTCGCTCCCCCCTCAGCGTTTAGACGAGTCACATCGAGACTCAAAAGTCAAATGTGTGTATTGCTCGCAAATTGCCTTTTTCTTTTTCCCCATATTTTTGTCATCCTGTCTTATTTCTGCTAGCAAAGCTCGCTCCCTTCTTATACCAGGGGGTTGAGAAGTCTGGTTCTAGCTCACTGTAGACCAAGACCAAAGGGCCTTCAAGGGCTGGTCGCTGCGACCCAGGAAAATGGTCTATCGCTATGCTTCTCTGTCTTCCGAGATGATTGGCTGAGACGCCGTTACACTAATAGTCCCAGCCGAGCCTCAGAGAAGCGAGGTTGATCGAGGTTGATTTCGTAGATAGAATGCACATGGCCATATGTGTGTATGTATATGTGTTTATACGTATGTGCTGAGCTTTGTGGCAGACGACGCTGCTAAAGCAAGAATAATGGAATAGAAATAGATACGGAGAGGCCAGCACAGCCTAGCACAGCCAAGGGCGCGCGCTTGTATTATGTAATCCTTTATTTATGCTTGACGCAGCGACACTACAAGCCCTGTGCAGTGCAAAACAAAACTCTGTTTTTAGGGCCACTAGCTACCCTTCAGTGGCGCTACATTAGCGCACAAAGCCTGGAACCAAGGTCTTAATATGATTAGATTTACTAAATTAGGCACTACAAGCACGGGGCTAATAGCGGCTATGCTGCCCTGTATGTTGCTTAGCACATTTTGTTTTTTGTTTTGCACCTGTCTTGCTTTTTTATCTTGCTTCTCTTCGTGTGGCGAGACAAGGCGTGAAACGATGATGCCTCAGCCCAAGTCCGCTCATCCAACTAAATAATCGGCCTGTCTTTGTTCCATCCGAGCTCTTAGTAACTGAGCTCCCCCCTGTTAGCTTGGACACTCTAAGGCGGCAAGAAGGAAGAGAGAGGCGACTGTGGCGATCCGAGGACGAACATCAAGATGATGCTCCCCGTATGTATCACTAGACTCGTAGCCAGAGCAACTCTCACGGGATTCTGCCTTTATCTCAGTTCTTTCTTTTGCCCTCTCGCCTAGACCCAAACTTGTCTACTTGCTAGCCCATCGCGTGTTTCTAATTCGGTGCTTTCTTTTTTCTTTTCCCTTTTTAACAAGACCGCAAAAGCTGGTACTCCTCTCTGTACCCCCCCCCCCCCCCCCTCAATCCAAAAGATGGTTACTCACCTTGCCCCAGGGAGTCGCGGTTATTGAGACTGAGGCCGCGGTATCGAGTAGATTAGATCGCCGGAAAGCTACCTATAACGTGCATGCAGGAGACACGGGACTCAGATATTGAAGGGTAGTAGAATACAGGCAAAAGGAAGCCATCGCAATATCCGACAGTCAAAAACTCCGGTGTCACGCTGTTGGGCAGAGGAACAGGACTAGGCTAGGTAACGGCAAGATTTTGCTACCGTGCACAGTAGATGGGCTCGTGATAGTCGGACAGCTAAAGAATGCATAACGCAAGCGCATAGAGATGCGGTATGACAGCCACTTCCGACTCAATCTAGAGCTAGCCTTGCTCAAGATTTGTGGCTCTCCACGGACGAGGACAAGGTGTGTAGGGAAAACCCCTCCTTCCTCTTGTTTGTCTTCTACTCCTCCCTCTCCTCCTCTCTTGCTCCTCCTCTTCTTCCTTCCTATTCATCCCCTGCCTCAACTAACCCTCAGCGTTTATACATTCATAGCCATCAAAGAACTTATTTTCTCAAGACCAGGGTCGAAGCAGAGCTGCGTGCGTGCGTGCGTGCGTGTGGAAGACAGAAGGTGGGAGCTACCCATCATCCATGCACAACTTGTGAACGGTCACGTGACAGTCTTCAACCTTCCCAAAGATGTATGCACATGCACATGGCATGTAATTGTAATCTAGCTCTTCCCAAATACCTGTAGGCAAGCCAAGAGGCAACGTGACATACAGAGACAACAGATCAAGCCTCTCAAAGACCTCTGTTTTTCTCTCCCCGTGCAGTCCTCCCAGCCTGCTGCTATGACACGGTTCTTATGTCTCGGGATTCACATGGAGCTGCTAGCATCTTTTCTGGGGCCTTGGGGCCAGTAAAACACAGTATTTCCTTTTTTTTCTTTTTTTTTTTGCTCTCGTTTGCTTAGGTACTTATATTACTAGGGGGAGGGGGGTCCTATGCGATGACCTTGTGCCTATCTAGCTTGCAGTAGCTGCCTTGCCCTGTCTCCTACCCCTCTTTGCTCCATTGACTTAGATCTTGATGGCAATTTATCTTCTAGTTGTATCTTTGGCTCTACATTGCACCGCTCTCGTCTCCTCCCCCTCCCCCCCTTCACCGGCCTCGGCCTTACCCTCTCATCTAACCCCCTCCCC